>PNEQ01018250.1:43328-64020 GCA_003012365.1 Medauroidea extradentata | reverse complement strand
TTTTTTGAAATTTTCGAAATTTTGGAAAATTTTGGTAATTTGACACTCAAGGTCAAGGTCAGGGTCAAGGTCAAGGTCACGGTCATCCAACATGGCGGCCGGGGACGTGACGTCACAACATGGCGGGGGGCACCACACTCGGGCGGGCGCCACACTCCGAATCCTTGTCCCAGAAGGAACTAAATCATACTACTGACAGGAATTTTATTGACACCTTTGTCAAAAGAATGTCGTTGCGCAGTTACTAGTCGATAGAATGTTGTGCTGTCATCAGCTCACACTTGACATCAACTACCACTCCCCCTCCACCACTGTGGGGGGGGGGGAGAACTGACCCCAAATTTCAGTGGTGGGAAGCGAATGGTCTGACCACTATACCACCACGACCTTTGGAGTAACAATAAAGTTTCTAGTGATTAAAGAAAGTTGTTAACACTTTCGCATCATCACTTCAGAGACGCGTGCGTACTATAACCATGACTATTAAACTAATTTTCTCAGCCAAATGAGAATACACGAAAAACCAAAAAAATTAATCGTCGGCTTAGTGGAAAAAGTCGGTTCAGTTCACTTTTTTTGTGAAATTGAGTTACAACCAAAGCCGAAGTTGTAAGGGCAATATAATTGCCAGGAAAAAGTACGCAAGTCCTATTATGGACGTCTGTGGCAGTTTTGTCTTACCTGATTTTCTTTAAGTCCATTGGAACACTACTCTAGGCATGTACACTTACTTACTTTTTCTAGAAAGTATTAAACTAAACTATGCGACAGCACATTCTGGAAAAATCATTGTATGTGTGAATTCAGTGCATGATAACAACGGCAAGCCCAATCTTTCCCGTGAGTATGGCCAGCAATATGTTTTATGTAGACACGGGTTGTATTTAGCGCTCTAGCTTAGATACTCTCTCTGATGTTTTTAATCATCAAAAAAAGTATGAACTTGTTTTCTCCGTACTGGATTAGCTAAATATTTTTATACTGGCACGTTCTTTCTAGAAAAAGACGAAATTCTTCTCCATACCATGGTACAGAACTCTAGTTCAGTGATATGAATGATCTGACTCATCTTACATCACAGGCAGGGAAGAATACCTCCAAAGATGAATTCTGCAATACTGTCAGCTGGCTAAGTATCAAATGTCTGAAATATGAAAAGAAGAACCCACATATAATAAAACATACAGGTTTGATTACAGTAGCGATTATGTTACAATTCACATGAAAGGAAGGGGAAGACCATCCATAGTGCCAGATAGTCTCAAAACATTGTACATGAATGTGACTCCTATCTCCAACGAAAATAAGAATGATCTTCTACGTCTGTGCACATATGCAGTATTTCCCCAGGAATTGCAAGCATGGTGCAAGAGTCTTTCAAGCAGTGCGACTCAGAAGAAGCATGTTTCAATGTCAGCTGTCGAAGGCAACTCTGAAGATGAAGATGATGAAATAATGGAAGCTATGGTTAATTGCATCCAAAAATAATTGTTGGTTTGAGGACTTAATAGTAATGTTATATACATTCTGTTCGGTAATACTAACTTAAAAACGGGTTTTAAATCAATAAAATAGTTGTAAGATAACAGAAGTCGTGAGAATATAAATTTACCACTGTGTTATGACAGCCGAAAAAAAAAGTATTTTAGTGCCTTCCAAAACATTTTTGTTTGCAATGGTCATCGAAGTACTTGTAAATTATTGTACTGTACCTTGGTTTTGAAAATGTTATAGGCCTAATGTATTTAATGTCACAGAAAATAATTGACCTAGTTAATTCAATGCATTTAATTTCAGAAACGTTTTATATTAACTGTTGCAAATTTATATCTCCACACTAATGGTCAGGAAAAAGTATGGAAGTGCCACACTGCCCTCGATTTTGTAACAATTCTCTTCGACTTTTCAATACACTATGTGTTTATATTTACATAGTGTAATTAGTGCAATATAAAAACAGACAACAAATTAACATAGTATTTTAACATTCTGATTTATCACAAGTAGCCTACATGAAACTTCAAACGATAATTTCTCAATGGACTTACCGACATGTTCCACTAAGCTGACGATATAATGAATGTTGTTGGAGACGAAAATACTGTACTTAAACTATTAAATTGTTAACATATTTCGCGATAAATCATTATCTCTTAACTACTGCATGTGGGTTTACATTAAAAGGCGAAGCAGTTTCGACTGTGTGAAAACGGCCTCTTCTGTCCACCGAACGAAGAGAGAAAGGTAAGACTCGTTTGCGGAGTAGTGCAGAAATCAAAGAGCGAAATCCTCAAGGAATTCAGTTAGTGATTTACAAGAAAGTAAAACAAATGAGCACCCAAGGACCATGACTATTTATTGCAAGTGTACAGATTCCACGTAGCTACCTGTCCATAGACGTGAACCTCCGATGCGTTAGATTATGTTTGTTCTAACAGGTGATGGGACCAAACACTGTAGTCACATGTGCTATTCCTGCGAATATTACTTTATTGGGAATTCCCTTACAACATTTGTATCTGTATACTGTATTTCATCATTCATAAGACGTATAGCGTCTACAAAGGTTTTAACGAGAAGCAGATTGGGATGTTTATTGACAGCTGTAATTGGACGAAGATCTTGAACGTTTAAGTCATAGATAACTGTAGGAGATCGTCACAAAAAATTATCCAAAATATAATCCATCGGCTACTTTATTTTCCACAGCATTACGAGGACGAAAATCATTATCAGTACAGCCAGATAAGAAAGTTTAAGTTCTGAAGAGAAAATTCTGAAGTACGGCTTGTTTAACTGAAAAAGGAAACGGTGATCCCTTGATATTTGTTGTTGTTTACACTATCTTGATAAAATAGTGTGTCGACTATTTATCAGTGAAAAATTTTCATGTGTAACAGTTATTCAGTTTAAAACTGACGTTTCAATATCAACCTCGAATCTTTCCAAAAATGCGACATCTGTATAAAATAGAACATAAATCACAAATGTAAATAAAATAACTGTCAAAACTAATACAATACGTAACACTGTGGATCATTTAAGAACTATGTATGTTCAATGATTTTTTAAGCTTTTATTTAAGTTGCAATGTATGTTTGTTCGGGTTAAATCTTGCAATTGAATTTTAAAGCAGTTATTCTCAAGCGATTAGCTGAAATTTTGCATACACGTTTAGTTTGGATGACAATGCAAGGTTAACTAAGTGACGTCATTCTAAATCCAATATGGCGGACCGCCCAAGATGGTGGACTTGTTATTTTTTATGCACTCCTATGATACGGGTATTAAATGAAAAGGTTTACTGAGAAGAATACGAATAAAATGACGTCCTCATTCAGTTCTTCGAGGAGATGGTGTATTACTCCCGGCTAAACGGCAAGAACTAGCATCGTCGTGTCTTAACTAATATCGACCTACACAGTGGGCAAATTATAGCTGTGGTGAAAAAAAATCGAAAATCAAACCCGGATCTGTGTTTCGTTAGGCCCAAATAAGCTTCAAGCTGAAACAAGTGTCGCATACCTCCAAACACCTACTGTAAGTCAAGGTGAGGCCGTACCGAGGACTGAGTGGCATCAGGATGTATCTAACATGATGTGAACGTACCACCTCAGAGCACCGAGGCTAACCCTCTTGTACATTAGCTCTTACTCTCCTAAACGAAGCTCTGGGAGGGTCGACAGATATGTATTTGGAACTCGTGGGAACACCGTGGAAAAATAACTGAAAAAAAAAAATAATAAATAAATAAATAAGAATAAAAATAATAATAATTGTAAAATAACATTTTTAAAAACAAACTTTTATTTAAATGCTTTAGAAAGAATAAAATAAACTTTAGATTATATCAATTCCATCTATGTATTACATTACACAATTTATATTATATAAAAGCTTGTCACGAGATTTGCCTTTGTAGATAAACAAGAATACAACATGTAATTTGATCTTGTCATAAGTAATTCTGGGGAAAAAAAAGTATGTATGCTTAAATGTGAATCATTGCATCTTCAGATGAACAAATAGACCTCAAACGTAATTCATACAAAGTTATTCTATTTCAATAGTTATTTGCGTTCTGTCAGCAATTCATTGTCACCTTTGCATCACTAATGCTCGGCGATCACCAAATTCCCTTACATGTCTTTCCTTAAAGGTTTATTATTGGTTGAAATGTTTAGTAATGGAAGAATGTTCCACTTTGTCAAAATATGGTTTTCTTGTTAGCAATCATGCACAATTTTTATTATCCTCCTGCCTGTCTAAAGTAAACCAAATAATTTAAAATTGACTGCTGTCAGATTTTCGAGCGGGGTTTTAACTTACAACGAATGAAAAGTTGTTTCCAATTTCCTTCAAGTTTCTGTACAGTGTGAATCTTAAATTATCGAATTATACAGTCAGACACGTCTACAAAGTTTTATAATTGGTTCCAAGACCTGATTTTTTGCAGAATTGCTGAAATCCAGCATTATATATTTGTTCTTGACACTTTTTGTCAGATAGGCTTCGCTAAGATGACAGAGCTCTTTGTGAATATTATACGTGTCATTATCTGGCTTGATAATTTGTTCTCTCTACAATAAAGCTTAAGAATCTGCATTACGCACACAGCATTTTAGTCCCAGGGTACAATAAATACAATAATTCAATTTTTCGTAGTGCAAGAAATGTGTCTTCTGGTCACCAGAAAGACATTTACAAATCACGGAACCGAAGAATTTTATGAGAGTTGTATAAAACTTTTTTAATTACTGGAAAATAGTGAAACTGACGGCAGTATAGTGAAAACTAATTATCTGAAACTACCGATATAATTTTAACTGTATCCGTGAGTGAGCTGCACGTATCATATAATGTTATTTATAGATATACAGTTACTTTTATAGTTTTAATCTTTTCCTACCGATGCAATCTACCGATTAGCTAGAAACCATTAAATAAATTAATATTCTTTGAGTGGCGATATGGCGAGCCGGAGTTGACAAGAAAACCGAGATAAGTCGTGATTTAAAAACGAAACTATGTTCTTAATTATATATATATTTTTTAACTAACGAGGCAACACTTAAACTTAAATATTACCTTTGTATTCTTCCTTCACGTATGAGTATTTATTAAAAAACTTCAATAAGGTGGTAACATAAGTCATCAAAATTATAATCAACGTTATGAAGTACTTCTTTTTAACCAATTAATGAAATTGAATTCAATTTAAATAGTGTAATTTATAAACATTCTCGGATGTATTATTCATTGAACTCACTTTAACTCGCAAATAGAGCCCACGATTTGTTTACGAAAATAATTCTGCAACAGTTTGTTTTAATGCTTTATGTGCACATATGCAGCCCTGCTTCGTGGTCACTGATTGGCTGTTTTTAACTCTCAGCGTCTAAGGTTCTACCCGCAATTCACAGTCGTGTGGTGTCGCCGTAACCTTGTTCCTGTTGGCACAGTCAAATGAGCCACGTCTGTGCAATAATACATTCTGCCAATAACCATGAAGCTAAGCTTCATATGTGCACATAAGGATTTGAAACAAACATTTGCGTAACTCTTTCCACGAAAAATCGCGGGCTTTACTCTTAAAACATGCGTGTGTTTTGATTCACAGCTACACGTCGCAGGAAAGATACACGACGGGCAGAGAAGCATATTCTAGGCAGGACTAGCAGTGCTCAATTACCCGTGAACTACCCACAGTGCGGTGGATGGGCTCAATGTGGACGGGATGACCAATCAGGGCGGTAGGAAGGGGGAGGCGTCGATAGACTCGTGAAAACCGCGGGAAGCGGCGCAGCCAAGCTGAAAGTGTCCCCGAGTAGCAACCCTGCCGCGACGGACACAGCACCATCAATATTTACCCCGGCCGCATGCAGGGTCATTGTCGGCTGCCGCCTTTCATCGTCGCTCGCGTATGACGGCGCGGGGCTGTTGTGTGTCGGCGGGAAGGAGGGTATTAACACCCACCCGCCCTGCGGGCCCTGGAGGTAACGGGTTCCTCGGGAGAAGGGCCCGTCGAGGACCTCGCCGCAAAATGTTTGTCGCTCCGGGGGGATACCTCGCCGTTGTCCGCTCGAGAGGGCTGGTTCTGCGGCGAATGTCGTGGTCGGAGGCTAAACACACACGCGGTGGCTCGAGCCGACGACGAGGAAAACTTCTCTGCTGCCACTCTTGTCCGACTACCGCCTCCGGCCATTTCTGATTTCGGTTTTTCGTGGTCTTCCGAAATCACTCTTGCCGCGTATTCGTGAAATCACCGGTACACTTACCGGTAGGTACACCGGATGTTTACTCTCAACTGGGTTGACCGATGTAACTACCGGTTCAACTGGCCTAAAACTTTAGACCTCAAGGCCACAGGATCTTAATTATGCAATTTTAGTAAGTTTAATTTTTTTTTAATCCTGAAAGGAAGAATATATCACGAAACCGTTTCATAGAAATGTTGGAAATTGTTTGCAGTATGTGGCCCAATTTTTCCAAATTTAAAAGTCGATATTTAGCCAATATTATAAAAACTTTCCTTTTGAAAAAAAAAAAAAATAGACTGCATAGTACAAGGAATTACCAACATTTCTGTGTTACGGTTTTACGAAATCTGTCCCATTTCAGGATTTAATAAATTAAACTCGCAATAACAGACTAAATTGGATCGAATGGCAGTGTGTACTGGTTTCAAATTTCCTCGTTTGACGCGTGGGAACAGCGGAGCGATAAGAGCCAGAGTGCCACGCTCGATGAGAAGCATATCACCCATATTTGCAGCGCGCTAAACTGGCGTGCAAGGTTTTCCTTGTAATCTTTTTCCTATCGGACTCCAAGCGGTGACAATGAAAATTTTATTTTTGGATAGTATGAAGTAAAGGCCATGCCTGCATCTCGTTTTGCACTTTCCGAATTCAAGTGGTATTTTCAGAGTAGCCTAACAACAGTCTTAAAAGCAGTTTTCAGCCAATTTTTAGAAGTCCGAAAATCATGTTTCTAACAAGCGTGCTCAAAATTAAAATTTTTGAAAGCGTAATTTCAAGTGTGTTTTATACTCTGAGATAAGCGAAATATGAATAAGTTAAACGGTTTCACGTAAAAAAGAATACGCGTGACACACTATAACAAACACCATGAGTCAGGCGAAGACTGTTCTGACATTTTTATTTTGCTGCGAATGTCTCATAGGTAGAGCCATGCAAGTTTCAAGTTGCAATTTAGTGCCAGTCTAGAATTCATTGGCATATACTCACCCAAACTCCGGACCTTCGCACCTGTATGTACCCACATTACAGGATAGTGGGCATTTTACAGTTTGACGTCATATCATTGGTTGAAAACGTTCTTCAGGCGTACCACACAAACTTTCGGCCAACGACAACATTTCAGATGTAACTTGAACTTGGAATCCTGTTTTCTGTCAGATTATCACGCGAAATTTGGAGGTGTCTACCGCTAATGCGTGTAAGCCAGCTGCATAACGAACGCTTTCTCGCTTGCAACACTCGCCGCTTACTTGCCAGTAAGACTGTCGCAAACCCTACAGTAAGTAAACACTTGACTCACATTCGGAACGACCACGGTTCGAGTCTAGGTCCGGCCATCCCGATTTCGGTTTTCCAATGGTTTCCCTGAGGCACACTATCCGAATGCTGGGATGGTTCCTAACTATAAGCTTTGATTGTTTCCTTCCCATGTGTTTCTGATGGAATAGATCCGTCTACAATGACTTTGCGGGCAACTGTATATTAAACTATACCTACTTGCTCGCGTTAGTCTCAGTTATTGCATCGATTAAGAGGAACTTGGCAAACTGCTTGGAGCAAGAATACGTTATCAACCAGTCAGTCCTTACCCATGAGATATAAAAAAATCGTGTCCAAAACAAATATTTTCTGCTCATTCAAATATAAACATTTTCGCTATATTGCTGATACGTTTTTTTACTAAATGCAATTTATAGTTTACATCGGAATAAAAGGCAGGAATTTTATTCAACTGTTACTTCAAGTTCGTTAAAAATTTAAAAATAAGTGATACACATGTACAAAATTATTTGAAGTTGCTTTTCCTTTTCGTTGTTTGCATATTATTTCTAATTTGGGAATATCAGTAGTTGGGAAGTTACTATGATATATTTCAGCGTAAGTTTTAAGAATGTGTTAGTTTCCGAAAACAGTTTGTCAACCATTGTATTTGGGGGAGACGATAAGTTGAGTGTAAATCGGTCTAATGATCCGATTTATACCACTTAGAATATAAAATACTGAATTTGCCGACCTTCAGTATGGAAAAGAACATCTCAAGTTATCAGGCCTACCGCAGCACAAGTTGTAACACAAATTTGGCTGGAATTGTTCGAGTAGTCTCCAAGGTAGCACACTACAACAAAAAAATTAAATTAAAATATTTCCGTTTTTGAAATGATTTAACGCATTGTTTAAAATGTATTGTTGATAAATATTCTTACAAAAAATTGTAAATGTATTGAGTTTTTTTAAATTTAACTTTTCAAAAGTTGAGAACATGCGTGGACAAACAGACGACAAGATATTCCCACTGTCGTAATTTTCCGGAATTAAGGCAAACCAACTAAATCGTTACGAAAGTTCGTCCTTCATTGTTGTTGAAATATACGGCTGAACTTAGTCTTTCTGTCGTCATAGCGTAGAGAGTGGTTACTAACTTTTAAGTTTCTCCCCACAGAAATCAATATACATAACGTTGACCGAATAACAATACATGAAGTTCATTGTTACCTGTGGCAATATCATACTATATTCCTTGTGAAAGGTAAGATAAAGAAATTGTGCTCGCTTAACTATCCTACACCATTGCAAAGTTTCAAGATCTGAACCACTGTCTACTTCCTGTGGCATGTCGTAAGTATATTCGCGTTAGCAAAAATAGTTAGCTAGTTGAGAGGAATGGTTTCCCGAAATTGCTCCAGGCTTCTTAACAAAGGCCATGGCCGACTCCTCTCCCAGCTTCTATTCTTGCGCCAAGTTGTGTGTTACTGTCTATAATGACCTCGCTGTCGACGAGACGTAAAGCCCACTTACCTTACCTGGCTGAGAGAGCCATCATACCTTGTCGCACAAATACTTAGCAGAGTGATTTATGCAACCCACTCGGCAGTTAATCCTTGCAGGTTGCCTTATGTTCCAGGCATGCGCAGGAGTAGCATATGCACGGATTTCAAGATGTTAATTTCAATAACGTGAAAGTCGAATAAGGAAAAGTCAATAAAAATACCTTCACATATTTTAATAGGCAGTACATTCTTATAATACGATTCAAAAGTTTACATTATGTATTGCATGCAGTGCTCATGCTATCGCAGCAATTTGGATTACGACAAATTACAAAGAAGATACCTCGCAGCTTTAGCGGTTAGGATTAATGCAACACATTAAAAATGAAACAACAGACGACAGACCTACACTATATGGATGATTAGAGGGTTTTAAAACTTTGAATCAGTATTGGGAAAACATTATAGTGTAAATAATTGGATAAAGTTAGCATTTAGTATAGCAGTCCGAGAACTGTTTCTTCGTGCAATCAAAAACCATGTTAACCACTCTGTAGCATGCATTGGAAGTAAACAATATATTTTTTTAATTTCATGGTTGTTACAATTTTATGAAAAAGAAAAACTCAAATCACTCGAATATTTATCTTACAGCCTTCTTTCTGTCTTACAGTATTAGCTGGTGTTTATTTTATTAATTTCTAACGCGTATACTACAATTAAAATATAAATATTATTCAATTTGCTAAAGTTCATTTGCACAATCCACTAATCTATAATTCAATTTTAATACTTTCCTTGTCTGACCAGGCTTTACGCACTCTGCTATTAAGTTGCCTACCTAACAGGTTGCAGACACGTAATTTAATGAACGATCACTGTTAAAGTAATTGATTCTCTAAAGGATCAGTTTTAAAGATGATTCGTGCAAAGAACTATTATAGTAAGTAAAGTTAATATACAAAATACTGCATTAGAAAATAATTATTGGAAAATCTATGTATTCACTAAAACATATTTGTACTATTTGTTGATTTTTTTAAACTACGTATTGTATGAGATCATTGAACGACCATTGCACTGGGTTAGTGTTATAAACTAAACGGCTTTATATGGAAGTGCACCACTGCGAGCGAATGTTGTCGAGTTGCAGAAAATAAGCACGAAAATGGCAGGAATAGCTGTTATCATCTCTATATATAAAAATGAAAGCTGACTGACTGACTGATTGACTGACTGACATATAAAACTGCAGCCCAAACCACTGGACCTAGAATCGTGAAAATTTTTGTGGGGGTTCAAAGAAGTTTTAGGTCTTTTTGAAATTCGACCCCCAGACAGTAAAAAGGGGCAAAATGTGTTTTTTATGAATCGTCTATATCTTTGAAACACAATTGGCTATCGTCGTGATTTTAACTTTAATTGGTTACTTTTACAAATGTCTATGACAGGGCTCAAAGGCATTTCGAAATTATTTATTTAAAGGGGAGAAAATACGTGAACTGTGTTTTCGATTATCATTCCATATCTATCGAATCAATCGAGATATCGAAGTACTCTTTGCTTTAAATTGGTGCTTTTGTAAATATTCCAAGTACCATTTAAAATATATTGTCTGAATTCGGCCCTAAACTGGTTAAACAAGGGGTAATATGAGTTTTCGACTCACATTCGATATATATCGATCCCATAGCTTTTTATACAGCGACGTGATTTTTGTTTAGGATTGATGCTTACTCAAATACCTAAAAAGTAATTTCAGGAATTTTCGAAATTCGCCACCTAAGGACGTGAAAAGGGGTAAAAAGTGGTGAAAAGCGTTTTCAATTAATCGTCGATATATCTTGAACCCAGCGGGCTAATGTTGTGTGTTTTACGTCCACGAGATACCAACAAAGTATTATAAAACGTGATTCAAGGGTTTTTCGAAATTTACTCTCTTAAGGGGTGTAAAGACCTTGAATGTGTTTTAGATAAATCTTCGATATCTATCGAACCCGTCGAGATATACAATTAATTTTTGCTTCAGGATGATGATTACAGAAATCATCGCAAAACGGTTTTCAGATTTTTCGAAATTCGATTTCTCAATACTGCGCAGGGGTGATATGTGTTTATTTAGTGAATGATCGATTTTGATTCGACTGAACGGGCTAGCGATGTGATTTACACTTCAGTTGGATACTTATACAAATGTCTAAGATGTAAATTTAAAATATTTCGAAATTCGACACCCAAAAGGGTGAAAAAGCACAAAATTTGTTTTCCATCAACCCACGATATCTATCTAACCACTAGCGATATTGAGGTGTTCTTCGCGTCAGAGTGATGCTTACGTAAATATTTAAAAAAAATATGTATGAATTTTTTTTTATTTGTAAGAAACGTGATTATTAAGAATAAAACTAAGTTGGTCAATATCCAAGGCAGACGATCCGAAAAGCAGGAACGAGCAGCGAGAAACAACTTATACAGGAGTTTCACTACAGTAACCTATCGAGACGTAGTGTTGTACAACCTCTATGAGCCCAGGACACAGATATTTTATTTATTTTTTATAAAATTTTATTTTCATGAATTATTTCGACATTACATGACGCAGTTGTTTGTTACTCAGGTCTAAATTCCAGCAGGTTCTGGACTCGAATTCCGTTAAAAGCTACGTGCGAACGTTCAATTCTGACACACAATAACTACAAGGCAGATCGAATTAGTGCAATTTACATGTAGTCGTTTAAAAGGGGTAAAATTGCAGTTCGCTTTACACTTAGGTTCCTCTACAACATCAGCTGACATATCGTCGGTATACTGCCATAAGTGATTAAGTCATTAATATTATTTTGTTTAAAAACACTATTAAATTGTAGATATTAACGAAAATGTGGTACGTTTCTATACTGTGACGCAACAGTACGAAATGACGCATATACTTACAACTTGGGCAATTGATCGTGAACAATATATACATATTCCTAGCATTTTTATAATTTTATCTCATTTTGACTGGGTCACTTTTGGCAGTAAAACGACGATATATCATCTAACTAATATTAAGTTTGCTGTACCAAATACGTTTCCGTGAAACCTTTACCCACTGAAACTTTGTAATAGCAATAAAGTTCCAGTGAATATGTTGAAAATATGTGATTGAGGGCACCGTCACCAATGGATGTACACAGGGTAAATAAGATGTTTTTCATTCTATTCACCTCTTACCTTAGGTGTCTGTAACTACCCCGCAGCGTCAAATTGGCAGGGTTATAAATAAGGTCCAGGCGAAGTCGCCGTTAATGTCAGGGACAAATTTAAGACTGCTTTTCGCGTGGACAGCTATAGCTACTTATCCTGCTGCAGAACTAGCCGCTTGGACGTTCTAACATTTGATGACTGAAGTTCCAATCTTGAGTAAAAATAGGTTCTTCAATTAAAGTAAATATTACCAGCAGTTGCGAATAATACTCGCGAGCAAAGCCGCGGGGGACTGCTAGTTAAACATATATCTCGTATAAAATTTCGGAACAGATGGTGCTGTTTGATATTTGCAAACTAGCTTAGCGAAACCTACACTTTTAAACTAATGCTTTAAGATCTGGATTATGTACCGTGCCCTCTTATAGGTGGTTCGGAATGAAGTGAGCACTCAAAAAAGCCCTACAAAATTTTTATTTACAGCCAATTCGTATCTTTTCGCGCGTAACGACTCACGACTGGAAAAGTCTAACCTCTGTGGACACGTCACTTGATGTTTGCGAGTGTAAGGTAAATGTGCAGCTGGTAGGTACCAATACAGTTTGTCAAAGAAAAGTTTATTAATTATATAAAATAAAGGTATGTCGATTTCAGAGTATTTTATTTCAGTATTGTTGTATATACGTATGAAAATATACGGAACTATATTCTACAAATCGCTGCCAACCATTTTAAGCAGTAAGGGTACTATTGTTAAAGTTGAATAATGTACAGTAACGTCTAGACATATTTTTCAAATGTTAAATCATTTTATCCCGAACGACCTATAAATAGCAGCGACAAGTACGTGGCGGTACTTGACACCCAGTTACAATCACAGAATGCTCACAGAAGTATAGCGTTGTTGCAGACAGCTGACACGGGGCTGCTGGTGTAGGGGAAAGTATTGTCTGTGATTGCAGTACTCGTGGTTACTGGAGTGTCAGTACACGCACCCCTGGCGTTCTTCAACCCTTTCGCCTAAGTCCGTCTTCAAGTGCCGGTTCACGCCTCAACACGTTCGTTTTCTCGGGGGTGATCACGAACTCATAGTGCGCGCAGCGATCGAGAATCGAAATTGGGGGCGACCCTCGGGCAGGGTGACCAACTGTTACGGCAGGACTTCTCAGAGTAGCTGAAGTCACGCCACGTAGGTATTTTCAACGCCCCATATTCACTATATCTAAAACAGTAATTTTTTTGTTTCCCTTGATATAGGCAGATAACGAAATATTTTGCGTTCAGATTTGGACCGTGTTTTACATCAACTAGTCTTGCGCAAACTGATAGTCCTTAGTTAAACATTTTTAAAGATTCTCAGCTTCAAAACAGACTTGCAAGAAGTATTTTAATTTAATAACGTTTTTCTCAGCTTCGAAACAAGACTTCCAGGAAGTTTTTAAATTGCGTTATATTTGATATTTGGGAAAATACTATATAGGACCAAAATTGTATTTCAAAGCTGAATACTTGAAACTCATAATTGGCGTGTAGTTTGTTGACGCAGAAAAGCGTCCAATTATGGACTAACAATTAATTTTCATACTTAGCACTACTTACATTTAGTCTCGTAAGAGCAGCACTTGAAAGGATTCATCCTTCGAGCTTAAAAGGTGTACGCCAATCCGGCGAAAAGATCCAGCAAATATAGTTTATAGTTATTTGTAGAAAATGTGCATCGTAGCAATAAAGAAGACATAAGTTATAGATACGTTATGTATTGATTCTTCAAGTGCCATTTAGAACTGTTATAATTAATGGCATAAAAGAGTTGCTGAAATATTGTTTTAGTCGTGCACAGTCGTCACTAAGTAAGAGAAAAAATTAATTAACTATTAAGAAAGTACCTCTCTGCGGACTGGTACAGGATGTTCCAAAATAATGCTAACTGAAATGCAATGTCTGCATAATATAACAAATAGTACATAACCAATACTATAATGTAATTTTAGCCAGTAATCCCTCTTCAAGAGTCACTCAGTTTATACTGTAACAAAACACATAATTATATTAATACATACAGACTATTAATAGAACCTAAATTATATTATGTTACCCTTTCTTTAAAACATCCTGTAGTAGAACATATCTACGATGCGGGATAAACGTCGAGGGAGAAAGTGTGTGGGGGATGTAAGAAAGAGAGACAGAGATAGCGACCCTTGCACACGTCTCCCTGAAAGTGACATCCGCAGAAGGTAGCCTGCCTGGTGAGAGTTTATCACAGAACCCAAGTAATAATTTTATTCCCTTGAAGATTTATCTCAGCACTTAGAGCGTATTTAAAGTGCCTCCCTAGATAAGTTGTGTTTGTGTGTATGTGGCAGGAGCAGTAAGGTTGACGTTGACCGACGTATGTAATGCATTATGGCCTCTCCGCGCAAGCTACTCAGCTGGCGTGCAGTGCTTTTCTATTATCCTTTTTCCTATGGAACTTAAAGAGATGACCTCATTATTTATTTATTGGCAGCATATTTCAACGTTCAAGGCCTGTTTCTGTAGTTGTGTTTTTCGAATCCGGTTGTTATTTTTCTAAATACGGCACTCTGAAAACCCCATTTTTGACCATTTTGAAGGGCCCGAAAATGATGTTTCTAATAAACGTTCCTAATTTTTAAACTATAGCGACAAAGTTTCATTAAAAAAAATAATAGTCGCAACTCGTTACAACGCACTTGAGGCGCAGGTAGGGAGGCCACATATAGAACTACTTCAATCTAACATGTTTAGCGTTACATTAGTCCCGAACTAGTTCATTCTCTTCTCGTTCAAAGTAAACTTGTTCCATATGAAGTTTCGTCTGCTGTTTTCATATTGCCTCCTTCAAGTAACGAACTGTGCAGAAAATATGGCGACATTCTACACAGCAGCATTGCAGTTAAATGCAAAATTACAGTTTAAAAGTTACGAATGTTGAGTGTAGATGTGATAATAATTAAATATGGTGCATTTCAGGTTCCAACTTTGTTGAAGTTAGATAGTTAAATCGTTTTATTCAGCTAAGACGTGTCACCTGGCAAACGTGTTGAGATTTAAGCGCGATCAAACATGGCTGCCACATGGGTTCAACTATATATGATTAAGACTTCTAGTATGATCGTGGTCTTAGCGAGAGGAAGGTATAAGGTGTCTGTTAAAAGTATTGATGCGGCTGGAAGAAAGTACGGATGTCACTAGACTTGAGTGATCTTTCGAAAAATGCATAGTTAAAATTCCAGTGACTCAACGGAAAACGCTACGTAAGAATACGTGGTATAAGTTGGTTCGCGATTATGATCGTGTCCCAATTTAAAGAGTACTCTCTGGAGAGAACACTCTTTCGCATTACCACGGGAGAGAGCTCTCTAGCACTCTCACCGTGTACAACTGGGACAATGCTCTTTCGAATTGATAAACAAACGATGCAAAGGTAACATGTGCGTAAGTTTCATTAATGCATGTTATAAACACATCAAATATATTCGTAAGCAATTCAAATAATGATTTAATAATTTTAAACTTACCAGCGTCGTATTTTAAGCAGTGAAAAACTGTTTATAGGCGATGCCGTAATTCCGTATATTTTGTGTGTTTAAACGCATATTAGGGCAGAAAATATTTACACAAATTCTCGCCATAGTTAACAGTTCACAGTAAATAATTGTTTATGTCTAATATTGAAATATTTACAATATGTGGCACACATTTCTTCAATAACCTTAAACCATAGTTGTATTCAAGATGGCGTGCGCCAGAGAGAACGAGAGTGTGCACTCTCGCCAACAAATTGAGACGGCCAGAGAGCACTCTCTTTGACGTCAATAGGATGTGGTTGCGAGAGACAATGTGGGAGAGCACACACTGAGTGAATTGAGGCAAGGCCTAAGAATGCATTTTTGAAGAGCGTCTTGCCGAGAAAAATAACCCTAAAATTTATTTACTGTGACCTCAGACGATAAGTTTTGATTCCGGTACAATCTATGCACTACGATGGTTACTTTGGGAGTTTTATTTAGACTAAAAAGTTGTACAAAATGCTAATGCAAATTAAAGGAAAAAAAGTAACTAAGATTACAAAATTGCTTAATTTATCCTGAACAAACTATAAATTACAGACGAATACAACATAACAAATACCCGTTTTTTGAAAGTCAGCAATACGAAAATAGTTTTTGCCAATTTTTCGAGTAATCGTTTTACCGAAGAGATAAATTCCTGATGAAATTATCGTTTCTAATAAAAAAAAATACTGAAAAAACTTGTGTGATCAAATGGCATGCACTCTCTATTCAGCCCACAACGATTGAAAATTTAATCTGTAAATTAAATAGTCTGTACTCATTTCTGCACTTGTGCAAAAAAAAAATAAGATGACAAAATAACCCCACAAAAATAGCACTTTCTTAAGAAGTTCTTGTTAAGGCCATCATGAATTGTGTTTTACTTCAGACATTAATTAATAAATTCTGTCTATTTGGAGCTATGCTTATATCCTCCGTTTAATGAAAAATACAAATATAGCACCTGAAATGTCAACGGCTTCACGTCAGGTAATGTATGTAAGCATCTACTGTCATTACATAAATAATAGGCAGAATTCCTTCTATTTAACGTTCATTTCCGACGATCCCTACAAGTCTTCCATTCTGGTGCTGTGTTTTTTGTGGCCGACGTCTTACTCAGGAAGAATCGATGTTGCCTCAGGGTAGGAACGTTGGTACCTAAGAAAGCGAAAGAAATAAATTTAAATTAAAAAATATCCCACCGCTCTTTTCAGCCTTAAGCCTTCTCGGTGGATCCCTCTTCACAATGTGGTTGGTAACCCTGGAGAAACTGCTGACAATGTAATACCCCCCCCCCCCTTCACTCGTTGCAAGAATGGCAATATAAGGGGAACCACAAGATCTGCTCTGAAGAGGGTAGTTAGTCCAACAAGAACCATCCACCTTCCCACTCTCCCTTCGTCACTTTTCCAACCACTGGCATGCAAATAGAATCTTTATGTCCAAACATAGATCATCAATCTGGTGGGATTATGTTTAAATGCCTGGTCTGAGCGTTTCGTGTCGCATCTGAGAGCTTGCCAGCCTGCGGCCATTTTCTAGGTTAAGTCTTATTAATGTCGTGAATAGCTGAAATGCTTTCTCTGGCATTCTGGTCGTTCAACGCTTCAAGAAATTTTCAGATTTATATCATTAGACATTCGTAACGATAGTAAATTTGTGATGGTAATTTGCATCTGTAAATGTATATAAATTAAATATTAAAACTCTGTCATTTTTATATTTATAAATAGCCTAATACTCGATTTTTTTTTACAAATATATTAGCTGAATCTCTTAAACGTTACTGGTTAGCTTAGTAGGAACTATTGATTATTTATGGGACGTCAATACAATAGTAGACGCCGTTATACTCTAAACACGCCTGCCATGTCGGTCATATTAGCGTTGACATTTTTAATTTTCTCACGTGTTAAATATATATAAAACTGTTGTATTAATAATTATTCCAATTTAGTTGCCAATAGTAAGATACGAGAAAATTCAAGGTATTTACCTCCAATAACTACAGTAATATGGAAAAATCGTAAAACATCGATTGGTTACAGACTTTTGTGACCAACGTCACGACTACCTATAGACATCTAGGTTAGAGCCATGTCCGTTTTAAAGTTCGTATGAAAATACTGTTTTCTTAAACGTTACGAAAAAATTCACAATTTTAGCAGTGAAAAATGTACTCATGTATGAAATTCATGGTTTTTATGTAACTCTTAGTCTTCCTGTCTCATCTGTTTCATTTTCGACGCATAGTATTGTAATATCATATATGTGTGTATATACACATTCGTGTACATGTATAAGAAGCGTGACTCAATGTATAGTCGACAAGATGTCGGTAGAGACGGAAGCAACAGGGCACTGATACTCGGGAAGAGGAAACGAACCGACAATGGCCTGTAATAACGAAACATCACAGCACTCGCGGTGGCGTTTACACATCCCTGGCCTGCCACAACGGCGATCCGGGTTTGATTCTCGCAGAGGTCAATCCGGATCATTTTTCGCAAGTGTGAAACGTGGCGGACGTTGTCATTGGACGATGGGTTATCTCGGAGAACTCCCATTTCCCCCTTCCCGTCTCATTCTGTTGCTTCTCATATGTAGTTGTTTCAGTTCGTGTCATTCTTCATGGTTCGTTGAACGCAAACTGGCGCCCAGTTAAGATGTCTGTCAAACTAGGAGTGAGATGCCCTGACCTCCTTTGCCCTCCCCAAAGGCTATAGATATTTATTTCAGGTAGTATTTTCCATGGAAAATTGGAACATTAATGGCCGGACATGAAATCGAACCTGTGTCCTCCAGGATGCGAGTAGACTTTAACCACTGAGCCACCTCCCTGGATATAAACAAATAGGCCTTATGTAGATAAAGGCACAATCAATAACTCTCTAATGTATGTTTCCATCATTTAGCACCCTAAGTTCATTCACATGAAATTAATATAAATGCAATAATCATTTGCGATGTTTTAGTGCATACTTAAATTTATTGCAGATATTCCAGTATCCTGTAGTTATGTTTGTACAAAAAAATATTTGTGATTTTACAAAGGAGTAAATTAACTCCTACTGTACTCTAAAAACTCAGACGTCGTGTAATACATTTTTTTTTGCGTGTGACTTAAACTCACATCTTAATGGTATTATCAAACCAGTATTGCTTATTAGTAGAATTTTATACTTCAATAAACTGCTCGACATGTATTTTTTAGGTATTTTTAGCTTAAATGTTAAATTACAAAATCTGTAATAATCAGATATTACTATGGGCAATAGAACGATATTAATAATATTGCCAGTTCCTTACCTTTTAAATGCTAATACAAACTTATTTATAAGGCTTGTAAAGTCAAGAAATTATAAGAAGAATGCTAGAGAGAAAATTTCAGGGCCAAACACGTCCTGAATTCTGATTCTTATGTAGAGAATACAATACTGTCAGCCAAGAAAACAAATATATCCACGTCACAAACAACAGACCACAATCTCTCTATAAAATACAGACTGTCGATTTCCTTTTATGAAGCACGCAGACTGACCTGAACATTCTGTTTTCACGTCCTCTCTAAGTCTCAACCGCAGATATTATTGGATTGTGCCCACCGATAAACACTAAGACGCGAAGAGACTGGAATTTCTCGAATATCTGTATTGTTTCAGACGGCTATCTTTCACACGAAAATAATTATTTGTTTTGAATCTCATAGCGTATAAAAATAAGAAATTCGGTAATGTGTTTATTGTATTTAGATAACTAACGTTCACGTCTTTTCTTAAGGTTGCCCCTTGCATTATCACATATTGTGAACTTCTCCACTTCAGTTTAATACACACGTGCCACAAAAACATTCAAACGGATTAGGCTAATTTAGTATTAGGTGAAAATTGTGAGAATTGGTTGTCTCTTGGTATAAAACAGAAAATACTTTGATGATAGCGAACACAGTATTCGATATAAATGTCCACAAATTTAAACATTTTTGTAAACAGTCAACAGTACGATTATAGCCAATCCCAGTTTGTATTCCTCGCCATACAACTTCTGTGCTTAAATGGCCACCATTATCAAAAACACCAAGAGGCCATTGCCAGAAATCATCGGCGAAGGCAATCGCACGATGAACAAATGATTTCATTCCATTATTAGAGATTTCACTCGCTCTGTGTGCATCGTTCATTAACGATGCCAATATATTAACAGACTGGCATTACAAATATGATTACTCATTGATTATTTGTACGATGAAGTAAATTTTTTACTTTCATTTAAATATCAAGTTAGCATGTGGCTAACAAATGTTTTAATGTCACTAATTTTAAAGGGGTTTTTTTTTCTGAGTTCGCCGTCTAGGTTCTGATAGCTTTCACCGAAACTAAGCCAAACAACCTAACTTATGTTATTATTTGGTTAGTTACTAGATAATATTCAAATTCTTAGGCGGATTTCAGGAATCAAAACTTCTAAAAATATGAATTTTTTATAAGTAGTGAAATAGTACAAATTACAAGTTAATCAATTTTAATTAAATGTATCTCATTTGGCATAAATATTCTAATAATAATACCGACAAAATAAAGTTTACGAATTGCAAGTACTAATATTTTCCATTTCATAAATTTAGTAGGTTCTGACTATTACGATAGCAGAAAAATTTTACAAATACTGTAAGATGATTAAATGTTATGACATTCTGTGTAAATTATGTGTGTAATTACGTTTGTTTATTATATTTGTGTTGTAAATCTTTTGAGGGTAGAGCTGTGTAGACAGACAATAGAGGCAGGATGTACATATTACAAATACCATACACAATGGAAAAGTATAATAGGGCCTTAAATTTTTTTTTTTTTTTTTTTTTTTTTTTTTTTTTTTTTTTTTTTTTTTTTTTTTT
>PNEQ01018250.1:0-43228 GCA_003012365.1 Medauroidea extradentata | reverse complement strand
ATGGGGTTCTTTGCATCACGGACTGAACATTTTCTGGCTGCTATTTCGTGCTGCAATTTTTTGGATTTTTCACTCAACTAATATTATTACCTTAAAAAATCGTTCTGAATTATTCCTAGCGGTAAAATTACAAAAGGTTAGAGCTTGTTTGCACTTCGTATAAAATATTTCCACAGTACATGCTAATGATTTTCTTCACAGCCCAAAACAACTATCGTCTGCACACAGAGAGAATCGAGTTAAATCAGTGATAAATATCACAGCCGTAAAATGAGCCAATTAATTTAACTATTTCTTTTAATGCAATATATTTGAATAATTAAACTAATAACATTTTTAAGCAGCGGACATTCGCAACTAACAAATGTGCATTGCAACTTGCTACGTTTAATAACACTTCTGATGTTCACTGAAAGACTAACAGACAGTCGCAATAACGTCTTTTGGTCGTTTCCATGCAATGAGTAAACCTTATCATATTGTATAACATTCATTATGTTGGAGACTTCTTTCAGTTATCTTCTTTTGTAAATGCACATTAAAACTACGCCATGAACGATGAGAAGTGGGAACCAAAATTTCCGTTACCTGATAAAAAAATGTACGCTGTAAGAGTTACGGCAGATGTCTGTTCCTGTACACCATCGGAGGAGATTTCAGTTATTATTTTTTTAGATTTAAAAATAACTATAAACTAAACAAAGGAAGAAGATGCCAAAAGACGATTGTAGGGTAGATTGAACCGGGTAAGAATGTAGGGTAGATTGAACAGGACAAAATTTCAACTCTTGAGGCGTGCAAACAATAACCCGAGTTAAGTTTTCAAACGTCCAAAGTCCCGAGAGCGACTTCTCGATTTACTCCTGGTTACCTTGCTCAAGAGCAGGGTAATCTGTTAGCAAAAGAAAGTAGTCCTTGGCTCGAGAAAAATTAAAATGAACGACCAACATAACTAAAACTACAACGAAGTGGTACTGAATACACAATGTTTAAAATATCAAAGAAAAAAAAGTACAAAACTAATATTGTGTGCAGTATAAATACAAAATAACATCAACCATATTGCTAAGAACGTTGCATTTGGTAAAATATTTAAAAAATGTATACAAAGTGTACTTTTTTTTTCGGATTCCCGCCATCTTGAAACTCCGAATTGCTCGTAGGCATTAGACCACGGTAGTAGAAGAACAGGTCTGGACACTCGCCTATCTAACAATGTATTTTGCTTGACACCCTTGTTGTTTGGCTGTAGTTCGTCAAGTTACCGAGAGTGTTGTACTTTTTGGCGCTGTTTTCCGGGCGGTCGGACTCAAACTCCGTCCACTTTTTTCCATTGTTAAATTTATAAAGTAAATAACGATTTCTGGAGCCTTTTTGAAAATTTGTGAACGAAGAAAGTATTTCATAAATTGATAAAAAAAATACGTTTTGATAAATTGTTTATCTTAGCGGAAAGGAAGTGGGCGGAGTTTAGTCCGACCGCCCTAACTGAAGCGCCAATAAAACACAATATTCTCGGTAACTCGGTGAACTGCAGCCAAACAACAAGGGGGTCAAATATCCAGGCGAGTGTCCAGACCTGTTCTTCTACGGCCGTGGCATTATACATAATCTGGTTATCAACAAGAGTTTAGTCACGTGACAGATAAAATGTAAAATACTCCAGCTCGTGACTTACTAAAACCGCTTCAGTAAAACGATTCCGTTCATTTGAAACAAGCGGACTACTGGCAAAGATTTGCAGACACAGGCGAACCAAATGTCGAAGGGAGAAATATTAGATTTACCGCTAACCGAGTGTAACGTTATTTTCGTTCGCGCAAACCGTCATCTGCAGACCCTGTGACGGTGGCCGCGACGCGACGCACTCGTGTGCTGACGGAGGCGAAGGATAAAAAAAGCGGAAGAAGGAGGGAGAGAGGCAAAAGGGGAAATTGAAACCAGGGTCGCCACCGCAACTGACGCAAGAGGGAAGCTTGTCGTGGAGGACAATTTTTCTCCAAATATCCTGCGCGGAAGAATAAAGCACGCACGGGCTGCAACGATAATAATTCCTCGCCACAAACATGTCAGTTGTTTTGACATGTTTTAAAATTTTCACTTTCTCTATTCACTGTAATTATTCGTCAGCGGGATTATGAAACATAGTTTGACAAACTGTATATTGAAACTTCCTAGAAACTACTCAAGAACGTGAATCTCAAAATTAAAAAAAAGTTATTGGTTCGTTATTAAAAGTGACGTTAATGACCCTAACAAAAAATAGGTTTAAAAACTAAAGTGAAAGAATGAGCTTGTATTTACTACGTGTAAAATGGTCATGTTTTAGTGTTCAGAGTTGTCGCCCTTTCAACCGTTAAAAGCAAATTTTTTTCTGAAACCACATCAAGTAGTAGTAATAGCAAGACTAAGTACGGCGTACATGCCGTGCCATGTATAATTGTATATTTCAAACCGTTTTCATTGGTTACGTAGGCAATGAGAAATTGTTTTTGCCTGTTTAACTGAGGAAAATACTTTTATGTTACATTACACTTTTTTTTAATGTTTACGTTTAGAAAATAACGAAATAAATAAGCTGGAAAGTAAGTGATGATAACACAATAACATTTGGATACTTTAAGGGTGTTTACGTGACAAAACTGCATGATTTTATATTTGTACAACATGATGGTGTTAGTTTTATAGACTTCACTTGTGACTACATTTTCCACTTGCGAAAAATTTTTTAGTTCTTACAGTCTTCCCATAACGGAATATTAAAGTCAGAATTTGCAGGTTATGGGAACTTACAAATAACAAAAACCAACTTACCTACTCTAAATAAATAATTTACACCGAAATACGTTATTATGGGCCCCATGCAAAAAATTAAAAAACACAACGAAGTCCCTTTGTGTCTTTTAAATAATGCCATAATGAAAAAAAAATTACATTTCCTTTTTTCGCAAGTTTTAATGTATACAAAGGAATTTCATTATGTATTTTAAAATCTTTTAGCATAACACCCATGTAATTTCAGTGTAAATTATTTTATTCGAGTAAGACAATTGGTGTTTGTTAATTCTACGTACCCGTAACTTGCAAAATTTGACTTTGACATGCCGATGTTTGACATGCCGATTAACGAAGACTATGAGAGCAAAGAAATTTTCACAAGTGGAAAATGTATTCACAAGTAACATCTATAAAACAAATTCTATGTCGTACAAATATAAAATTACCAATTTTTGCCATTTGAATGCCTTTAAAGGATGGAAACAGCTCCCGTAATTTAGTCAGAAAAGCACGGATATTTCAGAATGGAATCCACACTTAAATATGACAAACTCTTAATGTACGTGTACATTTGTGGGAAATAGGCTGTTAAGTTCCATCCCACAGAATTATTACATAGCACAGACGTTTTCCGTTATTTCACTTCAAATCAAGAGCATCTCCTGCCTTGATCTCAACTAAGGAGATTTTTTTTTTTCAGTGGCTTCCAATCGGTTTTTAGGAAAGAACGTGTGACAACACTTAGACGAAATTGTTCGTTGAAAGTATATTCAAATGCAACAGCTAAACATGCCTAAAATTTGCTTAGACCTAAATAAGAATAACGGTACACGTATAAATCAACCAATAAATATAAATATCAGTTTATTAATTGGTTTCTTGCTCAAGAGGAGAAACCACGACAAAGTTAAACTCATTTTTATTTATTTTTATTACCTCTAAAAATAATAAATCGCAATCTTTGCCCAGGGTCACAATTTGCGTATTATTTGTTTACGTAATGAAGTCCCCCTTTGTGTAATCACCATTTGCTGAGTACAGAATCTTTGTACTTAATTTTGGAAATAAATTTTTCGGAGGAAACATTTAATACAAGAGAATTTCGTTATGTTGACAGGACGCTAAAGTAAAATTGGCTTTACATTTAAAAATTACGTGAAAATCATTAATTACTTCATTTTCTTCAATTATTACGAATATTTTAACCACTTAAAAATACGCGATATACCTGAAAATCAGTTACAAAATTTTTCTAGTCAACATAGTAATTTTCTGCGAAGTTTATGAAGTTTATAATTCCCACCTCTTGCTGCGGTAGAAATTGCATTCCTCACAAAGCTCTTTACTGAAATGACTATAGGGTATTCGCGGTAAAGAAAGCCCTTTTGAAGACTTAGTTTTTGTTTCCAGACAATTTGTTTCTTTCTGCTGATGGTTGATTAACATTATAGTGAATAATACAAACATTGTATAAATAAAATAATTCCCAAAAATAGCGTCTCAGGACAAAATTAAATTCATTATTCATTATCATTTTTAACAAGATATTTCTCGAGTGGGCTCCACCTACCAAGCGCTTAAAATGCATTGTAGTGTGTTTGTAAACATGTTTTTTACGAAACTATTCCACATTCGACAATTGTACCAATGTACGAAAAGAAAACACACTCCGGACAAGGTCGGAACGTCATTAAAAACACTGCTTATAAGCACTCAAACATAACGGCATTTTCAGACTTCTGTACATTAAAAATTTTTTACCCCGATGTATGTGGAACTCAAATTTATTCAAATTTAGGTACAGACTTTTCACCGTCTTGACACAAGAACTGTAACATAGACCGAGGGTGAAGCGTTGTCAAAGTCAGAGACTGTTACAGGACCAAGTCAACAGATTGTTGTGTTGGTAAAATTATTTTATTTTTACCACAGTAAAATGATACGATAACGAGTGAAGTGATGCAATGATTCAGACCTCAGTAGCGTAGCCTGTTGCGTGCTAGTTTGTAGTGTTATAGGTTTAGGGTTCCAGTCCCAGAAAGACATGGGTGTAAATAGAAAACTATGTTTGTTTAGTTACAAACGCCTCAGCGAGAGTCTCATAATTTGTCTACCCAGTTTACTAATATATAGGCTAACATTTATAATCATTTATAGGGGGCGGGGTGTTTGACTCATTGATAATGTGTATTTCATCACCAATAAGCCTAAAATTGTTCGTATAGATATAGAAGGATGCACATTCGACTCGGACTATTCGGAAGGACTTTGACTTCGATTCCAGGGGGCAGATAAATTATCGTCACCTGCTTTTTGCACCGACGCAGCGCAACGCAAGTGCAAAGCAAGTTAAACGCTTCTTCTATGGCATTGCGTGAGTATATAATTCCAATGCAGCGCAAGCAGACGCAACGGAGGTGCAAATTATGCGTTACATCCATAAAAGACGAAATTTAATCGGCCCCCAGGGGGCTTATGCTCGGGTTTTCAGTCGCATGCGGTTTGGAAGCCAAATGGTGGTTTCTAGGGCACGGAGGAACTTTTTTTTCGTTTGTAACGTAAAATACTGCAAAACTGAATGATAAAACAATATCTTTGTCCTTAAAAAAAACCACTCGGCTTACAACTCGCATGTGACTGGAAACCCGAGCATAGACCCAGGTCTGGCAGCTCTGATTTCTTCTTTACACAATTTTCCGAGATTACTCGAGGAAAATCCTTCGACCGAAGCTGGAATGGTTATGATTCCTTGACTCTTCCTTCAATATTTGTGTATATTTTTTGTAACTACCAAAAAAAATCTAGTTCATGGTAAAAAGCGTAACCCTTAGTGACAATAGGTACTCATTTTATTCTGTACTGTTCGAAGAACATAGGACAAATTTACAATTAAAAAATTTACAGAAATAATTCGGCTATAGATTTTCGTTTTTAGTTTATTACTAAAAATAAATTATCTTTCTGTCCGCTTACTTTCTTTTTTGATAACTGGCGATGATATCTCAAGATACTTAGGCCTAAATAAATGTTTATTCTAAAATTGGTCTGAAATTTCTTGAAGATTATGAATACCATATTCAGTTTTATTTGTTTGCCAATATTTTTATCATTCATATGTAAGAATTTATATATACAGCTGCTTGCTTTTCGTAGATAAACACATTAAGTGCCGGATTTCAAACATATTATTGTATCACGAGATTCTGGCATTAATCATATTCTATTAAAATTTAAAAGCATGTACTCAATAAACATTAAACTGCCAATTAAATCACTCGTAATATAAAGGATAAAAGTTACGCTATGACGAATTTATCTAAGATATATAGCGTATATTGTGTAGAATCATGCTGGACAATGCTGTTAGTCGTCGGATTTTCTCGGGGATCTTCCACCTCCACCTCCCACCCCGCCATATACTCCATACTCACCTCACATCACCCATCTTCAGCGGTAACCAAAATCGCTTCATTCTTCCCCATTTTATTATACTGTTGTTACCTGCCAAGTAATTCCTTTTTTTTTTATAAAAAAAAAGGGGGGGGGTTTCTCCAACAAATAAATCTAAGGAGATTGATTTACTTTGCTTGGTCGGATAGATCATACCTTATTTTGAGAGTGACAGTTTGTTTCTAAGTTATTATATTCGTAACATTATTACTATGGAATCAGTGTATATTTTTCTATACTTGCAGCTTATCTGCGTTTACTCATCGCAGTGAACATGAACTTATAAGCAGGAGGGTTTGGGTTTCATGAAACCTAGCACCTGATCTTGTTCTTACTTACGACATGCGATCGTCGTGCGATCATATTTCCAAGTCAATTTAGCATCGCGAAGAAAGTTAACACTTACGTCTCCGAATTCCACCGTGAACAATTACTACACAGCAAAATATATTTTGACTAAAGTATTACGTTTATTTGAAAGGATGAATTTTAGCGTTGGTACCGAGCGAGGTGGGGAAACGGTTACAAGTTGGATTCGCATTCGAGAGGACTCGCGTTCGATCCCCGACTCCGGCCATCCTGATTTCGGATTTACATCAATTCCCGAAAACGCTCCAGCCGAATGCTGGGATGGTTCTTTAACAAAGGCCATGGCCGACTCCTCTCCCAGTTCCTGTCATTATACCAAGTTGTGTCACCGTCTCTACTGACCTCGCTGTCGACGAGACTTAAAGCCCACTTACCCCACTTATCTTTAGAGCTTATAACGGGTGAGGTTTGGACAGCGCCGGGGTGCAGGATGGGGTGGTGGAGGGGGTCCCTGAGAGCGTCGTACGGCACGATTCCCATATGCAAAAATCCAGGTCAGTCCCGTCGAAAATGGAACGCGGATCGCCTTATTGGGAAGCAACTACTCTAGCCATTGCTCCTTTCCGTGGCCCCTGACGAAAGAGCTGTATAAAAATAATTATATGTATATATACTATCGTAATCGACATACTGAAAGCTCAGTTTGTAAGACAGCCACTTATGTTTTAGAGTTTTATTTTGTGAATAACGAGTAGGAGGTTTTTAATGATCATAGTTTAAATAGAAACGATCAGACGAATGTGGATCGTTAATAAAGGGTTGGTAAGAAAACCACACTTTGCAACGATTGAAAATCTTACAAATATGTGGCACCCAACTGGATTTCGGTGAAAACGTATGTCACTTAGAGTTTACTAGAAACTGTGAATTAATGAAAGTTACTTAACATAAAAGAGACCACACAACATTCTACTTTGAACACACAAATCTAAAACGATGGCAGTGGGATTTAAGGCGTAAAGCTCACACAAAATAAGGAAAGCGGAAAAATTATTTCTGAGTCTTACGCACAAACACACACCTCACACACACACATATATACATATGTATATATAATATATATATACAATGAAAATTTTAAAGTGATATGCCCTGTCATAAAAAAAATTATCAGTATGAATAGTTGTATCCTGATTTAAGGCTCCGCATTGTTAGATTACTTTACTTTTCCCCGTTTTGAAATTTGCTATTACAGCATAAATTCTCTACACCTTGCGGTACAGTGCAAGCGTCACAGTGAAAATTTTAACCTTTATTTAGGTCGCAATCAGTCGAGCATATTAAGAATATAAAGAAAAATTTCCACCTCCTCTTCCCCATGTCTCCTCCTGGGTGATACATTGTACCGAACCCGTCTCTGAAATGTCAGGATCGCCGGATGAAGAAGCATGCATCAATTCATACTGTTGGCACCTTTGAACGACGAGCTCCCGGGCAACTATTGGAGCTAGTACTGATACCTAGAAACTTCGTAAGCGGTCTGCGTCAAACTGGGATTGTTAAGAATCATCTAGATGTGTTTGTGACGAGGATAAATATATTTCAAGGCAGCTGAGCGGGTAGTGGTTGTTTGGCGTTTAGTCTTTGCGCGGTGAGCTGCGGCGAGTAGAAGGCGACGGAATAAGCAGTATTACGAGATTAACGCGAGGCTAGCGAGTCGCGACAATGCATCGACGTAGAGTGTGCGGTGTCTGTTCGCCTTACGAGCCCATGCCACTTATTGTGATGCTTTATTTTATTTCCTTTCTGATTTAACATTTGGCACGATTTAATTGAAAATATTTCAATAGGGACGTAGCTAATTACTTTACCGCCCAGTACGTAGATTATATGCAAAAAATTAAATCATAGCTGTAAAATAACTAAGCTAATTTTAATTTTACAATAAAATTTTTCTCTCGCCACATAATAAACACTAAATAACTCCCAGTACCTACGTCATCCAAATGTAATGTTTCTATGAAGAAACATTGTAGGTTATTCGTCACATCCTTTACTTATTACACGAAAATGAATATTAATAACAAAAGAGGTGACGCAGCCTCTTAATAAAACCTGTGGAGGAGAGGATAGTGTCTCTCGCCCTGCCCTCGTTATCCACCCCCCTCACACATTTTTCGTTTTCCACCGTTAGCCATTTTACCCCATTTCCCCACCACATTTACTTTTTTTGTAATCTGTCGTCTAGCCCCCCTTAACCGCTCACAGAAAAATTTCCACGTCCCTGATGGCAGGAGATTTGGAGATTGGAGAAAAAATTGGCGGTTCATAGTGAAAAAGCACCAGAAACGTGGCATTCCTAGTGTTAAGTGACTGATGTGTTTTACTGTAGAAAATCGTGATAAAGACAGGTATTAATTAGTTGTTGAATTTTAGTAGTAACATTAGGCGTTATATCAATCAGGCCAAAGTTAATATTAACTACCATAACTGTTAACTGGAAGCACAAATGTTCTGTTTATCGCGTTGTTTGTAAATTTAGTTTGAACTGCAAACAAATTACACAAATATGTTTAACTCCTTTTACTTAACGAAATGTTTCAGACATAAGTCATTGCAGCACTTTGTCGTCACAGGAAACTAGTCACGAGACAAGAAATCAATAAGATAAATGAACCGAGTTTTGTTGTGGTCCATGTATAATGTACAAAAAGAAAAAAAACATTAAGGATCATATTACGAATTACGTTAACTCACCAAAATTAATGAAAAAACCAATTGGCCTACAAATAAAATAAATAAAAAAATTTTACATGTGTAAAACATACTTCCTGGATGTAGTTTTAAAGGAAGTTCATCCCTACAAATAACTATAGTAAAACTGGGAAGAAAATGCTGGAAAATACACAAACACGCAATGTTTCTGTATATTTACATCAAACTTCTGAATAATTTTATACATTTATCTTGCTAATTGTACTTTTGTTTAAAATTTATCTGAAATTGCTTTTTGGTTAGATAATTTCTAAATGTAAACAAGTAATCAGATGTGGAAAACGAACAATTATAGAAAAAAATAAGTAAGTACTATGTGTCTTAAGTTGATTTTGTTCTACATTGACAACTTTTTTTTGTCATTCCTTCTTACAGAAATTAATCAATCGCTTAATAGATTTCCGACATTCTTCTTGTAGAACCTGGCTCAAAATTTGCAATACGTTAGTACTGTAAAAGTAGAAAAACGTTAACAGTGTGATACAGAATTTTTATCATTGCATCCAGAAAGTCAAGGGATTAGTCCCGGTCGATTGCCCTAGAGGATATTTTGTAATGCATTAAATGACCTTCGCACAGATTCTTTATTTTAGAACATTATAAGTAGTCGGAGCTCTTTAAGTAATAACCTCATGGCCGGCCAAGAGAAATATTTTTTCAGGGAAGGTGCTCTCTTCTCGAAATGTAACAAACATCACACTAGTCGTGACGTTTACTTCAGAAAACTGTTTACTATTTATAATAAGCTGTAATTTCCTACTGGTTTGAAGTCAGTTATAAAAAATACCATTCTAAAAATAATCTTTACAAAATAAACCACAACTACTATAGTCAAACCAAACCTTTAACTGCAACATTTTCCAAACTGAACTCCAGCAACTAAACATACTGTTTCTTTAGTTAAAATTAACATGACATAGAAGTGCTAAATTGTTGAGGTTAAACAAATTAGCGCTGTAGATCTACATTAGCGCTTTTTGAAATGTTTTTGTCCTAAATAGCACAGGATAAGTAGCCTATTATTTTAATAAATTATATTAGCCATGGCACAGGCATGATAGTTCGTCTACAAACATACTTTAATTTATAAACCAATGTAACGATTTTTTAAAGACGTGTCATGTTTTAAACTGGAAAATGTCAGTCTTTGGTAAAAAATTCGTTAAAAAATTATTTGAAGAAAATTTCCTAAGAGCATCTAGCTTCAAATTGGCAAATACCACTTAATAATTATGCCCATGCTGATTACCTTTGATTTATAACAACGTATTTTTCCCCCGGATCTGTTAGAACGTATCTTTCCGCTACAAAAAAAATATTTCAAGCTTTCATTAGTAAATAAGCGTTTTAAAAGATGCACAACCAACCTTTCAGAATTCTTCAAAAGATATTCACTTTGTTGCGAGTAAACTAAATTCCAACTGTATAATTTATTTTAAGTTAGATCTGCAGACCTTATAAAGAATGTTGAGCTCGTAGAACACAAGTTTTGTCCATTCAACAGGTTATATGGCAAGTGACATAAAAAACTCTTTGGTTGGGTCCTAGTGTGGAAAAATGTGAAGGTTGTAATAGTTTTGGGCGTTTTGGAAATTCCGAGGAAACAAATTGAAGCTCATACGATTGTCATTATGCTAATACTGACCGCTGCAAGCATTTATTTTATGAAAACGGCTGGTTTGTAATAGGGTTTGCTGTAGTAATAGTAAGTTATGGTTGTCACGCATTTTGATGATCCCTAATATTCACTCGTATGTTTGCTCCTTTGAGAATTTCGTATTGATTTCAGATTCACTAAAACTTTCTGAATTACCTTAACTCGCGCGCAACTGTAGAATGATATAGGCTAGGTTTACATATACAAAAATTGTAAAATATAATTCTTAAGTCTACATGTGACGAGTAAATGATAGTTTATTATCGTGTCAAAATATTTTAAACTAATGTTCATTTAATCCATATACTCACAACAAAGATGTAATATAACGGTTTACAAAATGTTTTGTCAGAGTATTTAAAGTTTACTAGTTTACAGTCATCAACCAAGTAATGTATGTATGTATAAATAACGGGTTACCATAGTCATGTCACGATTTCTGATTTTACACACACACACAAACGCATATATATATATATGTATGTATATATATATATATATATATATACATACATATATAGTCTATATGTCTACACACATAACATGATTTTCCACCACTCATAAAACTAAACAATATTTCTCGCAAGTAATTGCCACACTCACATAAAAAATTATTTGTGGTAGGCCTACATACATTCATCTTGTTTACAAGACTCACTCCACAAAACCCGTGTCTTGCATGTACTTAGCACGAACTATAAAGTGACAATTTTATTTATATTAGTAAAGCGGAAATATTTCTTACTTACTAGCAACAGTACACGTACCTTAACCAATTAAACATCATATTTCCTTCAGTTACAAAAAAAAAATACAATTTAGAATGTCCTGAACAAAACACATATTTTCATAAACTTTAGTAGGCCTACACATTGTAATTCATTTAAATTCACAAAGTATTCAAAACAGATAAATGTGTACCAAAATAAAAATATTCAAATGTCGAAAATGCACGTGTATTTTTTTTATGATCGGGCGATCAAAAACATTACTAGCGTGGCAGAGATGGAAAAACGATGCGAAAGAAATACGGAAGTTAATACTAAGGAAAAGTTGAACTTGAGTATCAAACATCCTTATTGTCAAACTACAGAAGCTTAACCAAGCGACATATGTTGTTATTTTTATTATATGACTAATGATATAACCTATTAAGGAATTCGGACAAGAAAATACATAATACAAAATACAAAACTAGAGTTTGAATGAATGTACGTTAAATTTTATGACTATGATCAGTGTGTAGGCCTACAGCCTATGGCAGTCACTGCCGAATAAAATATTCATCGTGCGTGATTACCGGTTGGATTAATTTCTGTCGACCACGAAACCTGTTCAGTTGACCACGCAACCTATCTACACACATGAAATGGATTTTTCCCAAAAAAAAAAAATCGAAAGCAATTTAAAATTTACTAAATGAGAAGTTTTCCATTGCTGTGTCCATTACACGCTCGGAAATAGCCCACGTAAACAACTCAATGAAATTACACAACAGGAAACATTTCTGTAGCCTAACACATTACAAAGAAACACATTACATGTATATATGATCCTTTTCAAAGATTGTTGCAATATTAGTTCACTGGAATCGTTAAAATATTTCTTCGTATAACTAGAACTCTAGAAAGAAAGGTAGCTGATTTGAAAACGTAGATCCAGGACTTCTCCTTAAAAATAAACACGCATGTAGAATAGTCAGAAAATGAAATCAAAATACCAGCCTCTTCTTCGAAATACTACAGCAAATGTGTACATGATTATACTTATTGCACCTGAATACGTCTAACATTTTTCATAATGTAAAGAGGGGTCCGGAATGTGTGTATGTGTGTGTGTATATATATATATATCCATGTAAGTATGTATATTTCCTTTCCACATTAAATTAGAATAGGCTAGAAAAGTTTGGTGAAATAAGTTACTGTTTCACTTACCGGTATCAGTTTTAGCCGAAAATCTTGTGATCGTAGTCATTTTTGATAGAATAAAAAAAGAGAACTTGAGTTTCACAGTTACATTTCGAATAGAATTTAAATCACCAGATGCATCAAAAATAAATTTAACAATATATCAACTTAATGGTCATACTGAGACACGAATTTTAAATACACACACCCATATATATATAAAAGTGTGTGCGTTATACTAACTTTGTTATGGGGTTTCAATCGTGAGGAGATTCATGAATCTCTAAAAACACAAAACTACTTGTTATAAGAAATGAATAACATAACACATGACACGAAACAAATTGTCTACTAGACAAATATTTCCTTTCAAACGTAACTAAAACATTTCAAAACAAAAATTTCATCACACTCCTTACGAAGGCATACATTTAAACACAAGAATTTTCCTTAGTTGGGAATTTGGATTAGTTTGATCACTCTTTCATAACGGAGGCGGATAACGCAATCAGTGGCGGTTTTAGGGGGGGGGGTGATGTAACGGGCTGAAGGGGGAGGGCCCACAAATCGTGTTCAACATTAGTCTATACAGCCAAAGTATGTCCAGCCGCCTGAAGGAAAGTGGAGTTTTGTTATACGATGATCAAGGTACGTTATTTAACGTGTCCTGCTTCTACGTTTGTTATTTTTAATGTTCTGTAACAGTAAACAACCGCCCTTTTAAGATGGCTAATATTTTTTACGATCCATAAAGTCACATAAGCTCCTCCCAAAATATGTTTCTAAATCCGCCACTGAATGCAATCAAACCCGCGGTTACTTCAAACTTTTAGATTTGTTTAGCGTTACGCGAAGATAGCTACTTATAAACTTATAACGCGTACAAGAGCAAGCAAAACAATTCTAGAAAGAAAAGTCAAAAGTTATGAGAAAATAAAAATTGAAATAATAAAATCGTTTATGTGAAATAGTTTCAGGCGAAGACAGCGTTAAAAAAGAATCCTCAGTCCATGTTCCATATAAATTTATTTATTAATTTTTATCTCGTTTCGAAATAATTTTTAAGATTGAGTTGAAAGATGAATACGTTAATGGCATCAGTTTTACAGCACGAATTTACAAATAGCTTACATTTTTAAAAATAATCACAACTTAAAATATAAACATAATCTTTCATTAACGTAATAATTGTACACTGACATTTATGAATAATTACACCAAGACATTTTTTAACGAAGATTAATATATAAAAGTAATATTAGACCTGTATATAGACTTTGTTTATGAACTACTATTACGAATAAAATGAAGGTACGTTTATTTATAATTGATAACTTAATTTGCGTACGTTTCTATCGTTTACAAGGGCGAAAGCTTGCGTGGCGCCGATTTCTTAGCACCTAATTTGTATTCGGTAACACCAAATGCAAATTACAAAAAGTTAAGTCATAGGTTCCTGTATAAAATATCAGATCACGTGACCGTTCAGTCAAGGAAGTTCGGCAGTTGGCCAGCAGCTAATGACGACGTCACTTCCACCTCGAGAAATATACGAGACTCACCGTCTTTGCCGTCGGTGCGGTGTCCGTCGACGGGCGTCGACCTGACGGTCCCGAGGATCTGGTCGATGCTGTAGACGCCACGTGGCTTTGACACCGGCTCCTCCGTCTTGAGCGGCGGCCTCTGGTGGTCCATCATCGCGGACGGCGGTCTTCCAGGTAGGGTCTTCAGTGGTACGCAACCTGCCTCGATCGTCGTGGATGAGCGACGACGAAGACTCGTGACGGATAGATCTGCCTCCCTACACCGCCAACACCGGCCGAGTACTGACACCGTTCTACGGCGCGACACAATTACACCCCATGGCCGCCCCTTTTCCCCCTCCCCTACTCCAGCGTGAGCCTTCCCCTCCCCTGCTTCCACCCTATCTTTCCTCGCTCCCTCGCGTTTCTAACACTCACTTAGATAATGAACCCTAAACTCCGCGCCCCCTCCTCTTCAACCCGTACTCCCCGCCGACTTGCAAGCCACCGCTTCAAAACCATCATCCCTTGCCCTGGGTCGTAAAAAAAATACAAATCCCTCCCCTCCCTTTAACCCTCGCACCCCTCCTGCGCTCAGGAAACCCGTCTCTCCGCCCCACCCATATCAGAAGAGGGTGCTCGGGAATGCCTCCGGATGACCAACGAGCATGCGTGGAACAGACGGGCGGGCCAATCAGGACGCCCCGTCCTGACTCGTAAAAGTGGCGCGCAATCTCTCCCTGCACCCCGTTCTACTCGTCATCTCTTTCCGCGCGGTTTTTCCGTCCACGCATCTCGGACCGTGCACGCACGTAGCCACGACCTGATTAAAAAAACTCTCCTCCCCCGACCCCCTGGAGAAGTTCTCGTGGGCCAGGGGCACGTGTTGACAGAAGGCTTGATCTGCTGCGCAACAGTTTTCATTGGACGCCGGAAATGTTTTCCGCGGTTTTTTTTGTGATTATTCGAGTGGAGGGAGGTTCGTTTGGAGACAGCAATGGAAAACGACACTCGGTGTCTCGCTTCGCGTATTTCCTGGGCGTCCTCTCTTTTATTTGCCCCAATCCGTTCGAAACAGAGGCCGTAGAAAAGCAATACGTGCTTTTTATGTGTCGGCCGTGATCACTACTTGATTTTAAAAAGGCTTGAACGAAAGTAAATCGGAGAAGTTTGCAGAATTTAAGGGGAGAGTTCATCGACACTTTTAATTGTTTTAATAGTTTCCATATTTATGCGTGAGGTGGTTTGTTGCGACTAATTTTTTGCTGCAACAAAAACATTTAGCTTTCGTAGTTTTTGTTTGTATAATAGCATGTTAAAGTCAAAATTTGCATATGCAAGGAAGGAAAACTAACCAACTTACCGAAATTTAAAAATTCACACTGAAGACCAGTGTCACGGATTATGACAAGAATTGTATAGACTCTGCTTTGGTTAGTTTTAGCACTAAAAAAAAAAATAAAAAAAAAAATAATAAATAAATAAATAAAATAATATCTTATTTTAAACTAATATTTATAAATTTTTAATACGAAAAATATGTTATTGTGGTTTATATACGTGTCTAGTAGCATGTGATACACTTTTCATATGTGATTTTTTTTTCATTTTGGCGACTATGTTGGTGTTCCTTTCTTGCATAAACCCGTTTTATGCAAATTTTAACTTTACATACCGTTGTACAAAACTATGAAAGCTAAAAAGTTTTCGTTACAGCAAAAAATTGTCATAATATATGCCTAAAAAATAAACCATACCTCGTAAAAATATAAAAACTATAAAACAATTATATTTTTCAATGAATCGCCCCTTAAGCGCGATAAGCACCCTATGAAAAGGAGATAAAATAACAACCTTTGGTAGTCCACAAGGGAGCCCCTCAGTAAAAAAAAAAAAAAAAAAAAAAGTGGACAGTTATAATCTTAACCTTAATTTCAGTTTACGTGTCCACAACTAACCGTGTTTGAATGGGCAATTTAGTGTACTAAATGATCATGTGAACAGTTATTGCATATTGAAAAGAGTAGTTATCTTGCATTTGAGCATTACATTATTTTATTTATTTATTTATTTCGTTTATTAAGTAACACTCGACAGTGTTGCAACTAACGAATTAAGTTTGCCTACGAATCCCAAAATTTGGTGACGTTCTCTTTTGAGCGATGTATTTTAACTTCGGAACTGCAAGTTGCAATATAAAATGCATTGGAAGCACTAACATTGCTTTTCTTTCAAAATTGTGAAGTGTTAAAAAAAAAAACACACGAATAAATTAACTGCCCCATACATGTTAGTATCCGTTTGCGATCATTGTTTCACAACTGACGCAATTATCAAATGAAATACGAGTAAATATGGTTATATATATATATATATATATATATATATATATATATATATATATATATATATATACACACACACACACATGCTACAATGCAGGTTGGTGGGTGGCTGCGTGAGTTTAACTGTAGCTACACGTAAGCATGTGCTGAAGTACAACGAATTTATAGAAATTCAATTTCCTTTATTTTATAGTAAATAGAAGCTTTCACACAATTAAAATCTTACGTTTTTTTTTACAACAGAGATATGTCATACACATCTAAAACTTTAAAATGAACGTGTAAATCCTTAAATTTACAAAATAATAATCGTTATAACACCAAGAACTACATTTTAGAGTAGACGTTTGACAACAAATTTTTAAAACCAATGTATAACTGTTTGAAGAGATTTTGGCCTGCACTGAACATCTAGGTCTTTAGCGCTGGCGAGAAGAGACATGATGTGAGTATGATGCAGCGCTGGAATGAAGTGGTAAGGGAAACGGGAGATCCCCGAGTAAACCCGCCAACCAGCGGCATCGTCTGGTACGATTCCCACTAACCAATTAATGGTTTACAATACTTAAAACTGCATTATGTTGTAATTTAAAACTTTTGTAATTACATAGCCCTATGTTATTTTCAATCTTGCATTCCAGTCTATGAAAGGTGTATCATTATATATATGTGTAAAAGAGAACGCTGACTGACTGACATATCAAACTGCATCCCAAATCGCTGGACCTAGAAATACGAAAAATGTTATGCGAGTTCTCTTTAGATCGTAGGCGATCACTAAGAAGGGATTTTTTTAATTTTGTGCCCTAAGGGGGTGAAAAGGGGTGAAATATGTTTTATAAGATTCTTTTACATGGCTAGAACCCGACGGCGTATCGTCGTGACTTTTACTTCAGTGGGTCAATAATACAAAATAATATTAGCCAGTTCAAGAGTTTTTCAAAATTCAACAGTTAAGGAGGTGTAAAGACCGGAAATGTGTTTTCGATTATTTATTGATATCTATCGAACCCTTTGGGATAAAGATTTACTTTTCACTTCAAAATTATGCTTGTGTAAGTACGTAAAAATTATATTTAGGATTTTTAGAAATTTTACTCCCAGTGAATATAAAGGGGGAAATTGTGATTTTTTTATTCATCGTCCACAATAATACAGCTTGTCATTCTGTCCCAATACATGAAACATTTAAAGACATGTAGCATTCTTAACCCTCAAAGTTGTCAAAGCTGTAGCGTGATTTTACAATGTTTGTTTGTGCTATTTGTCTTGCCGAGTTTCTAATAGGAAAGCATGATACTGAATAGTACTGCCATCCTCAATTATGTACAACAAGCACATCATTTTTGTTCAGTAAAAATGACAAGTATTTTTAGTCAATTATTGTTCTTTCACTTATAAAAGTGGCATGGTTACATTTTGCTTGAGGAATTTGATGTGCCAAGTAATTTTGTTTTAGTCAAAAAGATTGATACTTAAAATTTGTTTAGTTAAGTACTTAAAAACTTACTGCGCAATTCAATAACAAACAGAAAAACTCTCTCTCATTGGGTAATCATCAGAAACCACTACTTCAAACATAAACATTTTAGTAGAAGCACTTTGTTATCTATAATAACCATTGTTAAATGTAAGAATAGACATACGCTTCAATTTCGCTACGTAGAAACTAAGACTAAATAAAAAAATAGATTACTTTTATTCGCAGACATCGTCGTGATTTTTACTTCAATTCGATATGCATACAAATGACTATAAGACAGGATTCAAAAACGTTTTGAAACACGATAGTTAAGGGTGTGAAAATACGTTAAATGTGTTTTCGATTATTTCACCATATCTATCGAACCAGTTGAGACATCGAAATGCTTTTTTCTTTAGAATAATGCTTATGTCGATAGCCAAAATACCATTTAAATATATTTTCCTAATTCAACCTCAAAGAGGTAAAAAAAAAAAAAGGTAAATATGTGTTTTCGCTTCAAAATCGATAAATGTCCACTTCAAATAACTATTAGATATCGACGTAATTTTCGTTTAGGATTGATGCTTACTCAAATACCTGAAAACCAATTTCAGGAATTTTCAAAATTCCTCACCTAAGGAGGTGAAAAGGGGTGAAATGTGATGAAGTGTGTTTTCAATTAATCGTCGATATACCTTGCGCCCAGCGGGCAATTGCCGTGTTTCTCACGTCCGCGAGACACCAAAAATTTTTCTTCGAAATTCGCTCTCTTAGGAGGTGAGAAGACCTGTAATGTGTTTTAGATAAATCCTCGGTATCTATCGAACAAGTTGAGGTATACAATTAATTTTTGCTTCAGGATGATGATTACAGAAATATTCGCAAAATTGTTTTAAGATTATTCGAAATTCGAACTCTCAGAACTGTGCAGGGGTTATATGTTTTTTTTTAATGAATAATCGATTTTGATTCGACTAGATGGGCTGCTGTCGTGATTCGCACTTCAACTGGATACTTATACAAATTTCTAAGATGTAAAATTAAAATATTTCAAAATTCGAAACCCAAAAGTATGCAAAAGCACAAATTTTTTTTCTAGCAACTTATGATATATATCCAACAAGTAGAGATATTGAGGTGTTGTTCGCGTCAGAGTGATGCTTAAAGAAGTATTTGAAAAAGTATATGTAAGTTTTTTTACTTTATAAGGTAACTTGATTATTAAAAAAAACTTTGTTTGTAAACTTTTAAGGCAGACGATCAGAAAACCAAGTACGACCAGCGAGAAATAAATAAAACAGGAAATTCGCCCTATACTAACATATCGAGAGGTGGTATTGTACAACCTCTATGAGCCCTGGACAGGAATATTTTATTAATTTAATTTAATTTGTTTTAATGAATTACTTGACGTTACGCGACGCAGTTGTTTGTAGCTCAGGTCTGCCTTCCGGGGGGTTCTGGGTTCGAATTCCGTTAAAAGCTGCGGGCGAACGTTCAGTTCTGACACACAAAACCTTCAAGGCAGATAGAATTAGTGCAATTTTCATGTAGTCGTTTAAAAGGGGTAAAATGTATTATGCAGATCACATTCCACTTAGGTTGGGGCACCAAATACGTTTCCGCACCAAAACTTTCTAATGGCATTAAACTTCAAATGAATATTTTGAAAATATGTAATTGAGGGCACCGTCATCAATGGTTATGCACAGGGTAAGTCAGACGTTTTTATTCGATTAACATCTTACATTTAAGTCTATAACTACCCCACAACGTCAACCTTGCAGTGCTATAAATAAGGCCCAGATGAAGTCGCTGTTAGTGGCAGGGACAAACTTTAGACTCCTTTTCGCGTGGACAGCTATAGCTACTTATCCTGCTGCAGAATTAGTTCAACTAGCCGCTTGGACATTCTAACACTTGATGACTGAAGTACCAATCTGGTGTACGAAGAGGTTTTTCAATTAAAGTAAATATTATCAGTTATGAAAAGAGACCACGCGTAACGAGTTAGTAATTTTGGATAAATATTTACTCATAAAGTTGGCAAATACCATTATCTAGGATTGTCGTTGATTATTCTATCTATATTGGCTTCGAAAAAAGCGTAGAAATCAATTGATGTTTTCAACGTTTATTTATCTACCACGCACTCTTAAGAGTCGATGAGGGTGAAGTGAAGTGAAGGGACAACACAACAGCCATTCCCGAGTTAGGATACAAATGCAGGTCATCTCGCACCGTAGACCGACTACGCTACAGAGGCCGGCTATTCAATGTTAGCTAATTTCACAGAAACACGGATTCATACAGTTCTAATGCATTTAGTTTCAGATAAGACAATTGTGATCTGTCAAAAAAATGCAGAAATTTGTGGGAAGGACTATACTGTTAGGCCATAAGAATTAAGAGTTGTGATGTTCGTGGTAGGACTTTACTGTACCAACTCAGCTTCCGTACTTCAATCTGCTCCGCATATGTGTAACATTTCAACCACAATAATTGAGAATTATTCTTCGGTCCATACCGAGTGCACGATTCCCACATGCGAAAATCTGGGGACCGACCCCGCCGGGAATCGAACCCGGGTCGCCTTGGTGGGAAGCAAATGGTCTAACCACTTTTTTATAATTAAATTTTTTTAAAACCCCCCTTTAAGTTGGTTAATTCATGTAATTCCCCAGTAACTTTGTTTTATGTAGTTGTCGTAATTGTAAGTTGTCTTCTGGCACACAGACAAGACAAACACCCAGTCCTGAACCCGTGGAAGTGGTTGTAAATGGCACCTCCTCGGCCGGGAATCGAACCCGGGACCCTTGCCTCAGCAGCCAAGTGGCCGGACCCCACTCGGCCACCGTGGACCCTTTGCTTTAATAAGTAGCGGTGAAATTGAAATGGGTTTACACACGTGTAAAGTTCTTCAAATGTTATTCCTAAGCAGACATCACTCATGTGTGATAAGCAGTTTTCTAAGAATTTGGTAACTGCGGAAGTTCGGCACACCGCTTGGCGGCCTGGGTAGACGACCGCCTTAAATTATCTTTCGAGCCGTGTTTATATTAACACAGTGGCGGCCATTTAAAGATTTTCGTAATCACATGAAATATCTAACTGAATCATTAATGATAATGTCATCGAACTCTGTACACATTTATTATTCAGATATAATTATGTTAAATTTATTTTAAGCAATAGCCTTTTGAAGTAGTTTCGATCACATTACATTATATATATATATATATATATATATATATATATATATATATATATATACAGTTTTTAACAAAGTATCTGCACACTCGGTACACACTTAGTACTAAGTGATGTAACATGAATTTAATGTTGTTTCTCGCTGTGTTTATTAATCGAGGATTTCACGACGTCAGTTCAGTAATATCGGACGGATAGCAATCAAATTTAAATATTTGCTATACTTCTAATCATTATTGTTGTTGACACTAGATTCTAGACGACATCATGAAATTAAATTAAGATAGTATTTCATATTTATACATTTACACGGCCGATCTTAAGTTTTAGGAAGAATTTGCAACTATGCTCAGGAAAACGGTAACTTCCTGTTTTTTCCTTCATGTCAATTTTCCATTGACCTTCATTGTGCCAATGAAGCAAAGAGGGAGAGAGTATATATACATATATAAGTAAAGTATTACACGATATTGTAAAAATTTAGGTTTTTTTATTAGTTCAGCCATGTGCCGAAACGATAAAATTAATTTGGTTGAGATATTTTTGCAGAAATTAAACTACTACACAGTTTGGCGATGTTGAGTCATTTGGTAGAGTTTAGGTTAAATCAATAAACTTTCTTAACGAGCATTAAAACAGTGTTGACGACGCAGAATTCCGTGATGCGCTGACTGTCAAGACGTTTACGGTTGAGGCAAAAAAATAATTAGTGATGATAATGTGAAAAAGCGAGTTATAAGTATACATGGGCACACAGGCACGCCCATATTAACATTCACAAGCGTATCAATTAACAAAAAAATTAGAAAAAACTTACAAACGTATTGTGAGCATTAAGATTTCGTTAAGACCTGATACTACTAAAATATTTTCAGTACAGTTAGCTGCTCGCATTGACAGAGTTGCACTAGTCTCTAGTAAAGTTGGTACGTACACAGCGACAGTCAAAGTTGTTTTAATGTGAATTTACTTTTAAAATGTTTTATTTCGTTAATACATGCGTGCTTATGTAAGCGTCTATGAAAAGTGTTAGTTATGAAAATTGAGGACTTAACATTCAAAAGGGGCTATGTACAATTTTCGACAAAAATGAGTTATGTACATAGAAAGGTGCCAAAACGTTAGGTCGAAGACATACCTAAAGTGCTATATATTCATGCGCGCCGTACATCAGCACAGTATTAGATGGTTGGAGTAACATCAACGCATTCTAGTTCACAGAAAAAAATATATATATATCGATGTTCATAAGTGTTTTGTATTAATTACTATTCGATGGCTCCTATTTACTATTGCAAAAAAAAATACATGTTAACGCATTTGGTTAATTCCTTGTTCATTTGTTTGTCGCAATATATTGTTTTCGTCATTATCTCGAACCTTACCTTTTGGCACTTAGCACCTTATGAATGTTAAGTCCTCAAAATCTTTTGATAAGCACAAGGCTACCATTACACCGTATAAAACACAAACTTCTTATAAAGAATAGATAATTTATGAATCTGAGTCATTATATGTAGTTTCAATGAAAAATTTTAAGTAGACCTAACGTTTAGTCATTCTGTAAGATGACGTTTTCTTCGAAAGCAGAATTTCAAAGTAATATATGAGTTCTTATTTAAAAATTAAATTGTTCTGTTAAATTGGTTTTCGTTTCTTTAATTGCGTATCATATAACTCGTATTTGTTCTTAACAATCTCACCTTTAAGTAACTACAAAATTAGTAGGCCTATCTTTCAAACGTCATGTGATAAGGATTTCTTCAACACTTCACCAGCGCACACAAATTAAAAATAAAACTCAGAAAATATTAGAAATAGTACTCTCACATACATACATGATGTTCATGGAAAAGCGAGAAATTTTAAGACAAGGCTTGCCAAGAAAAAAAATTAGTAAACACGTTTTTTAATAACTTCAGGCGTTAGCTTTCGAGAAATGTGAAATCTGTGCATTGTGTTACTACCGGCAATACTTCATTTACAAAATTAAGAGGGCGTGGTACATACTTACACGCTAAAGCATCAATATATAACTGTACGTTTCTTAAAGACAATTCGCGAAAATTAAACACTAGTAATCCTAGAGAATAGTTTTAGCCAAAGTTTTAAATAAAATTGTTTCCAGTGTTACGAACTTCTCAGGCACAATCTCTGACGCCGGAACCTTGTGTATTTAACTGCGGCGCAAGAGATCACGCGAAACGAATTGGTAATTCTGGATAATTATTTACTCATCAAGTTGGCAAATATCATTATCTAGGATTGTCATTGAGTATTCAATCCATATTGGCTTCGAGAAAAGCGTAGAAATCAATTGATGTTTTCAGCGTTTATTTATCTACCACATACTCTTAAGTAGCGGAGAAATAAGAGCAGGTTGAATGGAATAATAATGACTAATGATTTACAAGTGTTCACTTTACCGTACATACTCTATACAGTACGGTAATTCTGAAGGGCTAGAAGTGACCTGTAAGCGCAGAGAAGACGCAGAAAGAATGCGACATACACGGATTGTGACGTCTCCGCAGCCCTTGTCCCCGGACAAAGCAGTCGCTACAACGCTTGTCACGTCGAGGTTGATATTGCCTGTGACGAAAATTACGCATATCGTTTGGCACAGGGCGTGAAAATATAAAACAGTGTAGAGGCAGATGGGCCTGTGGAAATTAGGGAGTGGGTTTGAAACGCGAGAAAAAAAAGGGGTGGCGGTAAAAAGTGATAAAAGTTTAAATGTGTTTTTCAAACAACAAAGCGGGTTTTAATTGCTGTCGCTTTTGATCCACACGCCCTGAAAAAAACGTAATGAATAACAATTAACATCAAGTGTTATTTTTTCGCCTCTGTTTTTGTTTTTATCTATTTTCGCAGGCACCCAAAATGTTTGCTTCCATCCTGCCATACTCATAACTCATTACCGAACAAATTTAAATTACGATTTTTTCCCGGGGCTTGAAAAAACACACAGATGGTGTTCCGATGGTCTGGTAAATGTTCCAACATAAAGGAGAAATTGAAAATTAACAGTAGAATATATATTTGAAACTGAGAAGTGTTGCTCCTGGGGCCTGATTACGAACCCCGTTTATCGGCCTTTTCCGATAAATGTAACGATGAACAGCGATAGCTATCGATTCCAATCGATTGTTAATGACGCCATTGCGTTTAGATATGCACATGTAATTAATTTTATCGATACTTCGTTCATTAACTTATCGCCGTGCGAAAAGTTTACTATCATGCCCCAGTGTGTAATTATATAAGAAATTCGTGGATAATATGATCATGCAATTAAACATATATCAATTTAGATAACACTGATACGGTTTCTGAAATAGTGTCTTATGAGCAGAAACTGAACTATGCGTGATTTAAAATCTGTGTATTTTGCTAATTTTATGAATTGTTTCACTTGTAATCATGAGCGTACCTAGGAATAGTTTACGGAGGGAGTTTTGACCTCTCATCTTGCATAAATATTTCAGTCATCTGTGTTTGGCGTCTCGAAATGTAATAAGAACATGTTTTATTAACATTTTGGTTGTACTTGTAGTATGCCAACATTCTATATTTTGTAATGTAAAATATAATACTTAGATAAGGACACTGACGTTTCGGCGGGGTTTGAACCCCCAAAACCACCCCCGTGGGTATGCCCATGCTTGCAGTTCCCGTTATACAGCTTCAAACCACAATTCACTAACAGCTTATTTCAGTAATTAGAATGGGACACTCGTAATTCCTAAAAATTATTTCCTAAGCTAATAACAAATTAACCGAACTTGCAAGAAATCATATCGTTATCCTGAAAAAAATTTACCAAACTGTTTACAAACCTTGTTATGAAGCTGCAGACTTCCAATCACATATAATTATGCTAACAAAACCACAACTTTACTAAAAAAAAAGTAATTGGCAAACGTTAGTTAAAATATACTGTTTATTTGTTGTATAACTAGTTTGACTCAATAATTAGCTAACTCAGTTGAATTGTAAAATATGAATATTCCGTTATTTTCCGTTAATATCTGCAAAGGTTACGACGGAAGGTAGAATTCAGTAAAATTAACTCGCTTAAACTGAATCGAATTTTGGAAAAATTATTAGTCTACTATTAAGTGGCATTCAATGAACAGTACTTGTTTTCACATCGGCGCGTATATTATATAGATAATATATCGTAAACTGTCTTACAGGCAGAAAGAAGTCTTGTTTTGCATGTAGACATCTTAAGATGATAGTGTTTGATTTTGATGATAATTACCTGGTAGTCACAGCCCAGGGGCGGAGACACAGAGGGGACTTTCCCTTTCCCCTCGTGTCTAGTTTAGAAGAAAAATTTTTAAAAAGTAAAAATTTTTCCGCCAGTAGAATATGTAACGTTTCATTATGAAAACTGCTAGTAATAGCACTGGTTTACACCTTGAAATCAACATTTTTCCGAGGGAGGACCCCCGAACTCAACGTTTTAAAGGAGTGATCGGTGTTCATCATATTATTCTCAGGCTAAACACCCTCCTTAAATAAATCCTGGCTACGCCACTGTATATCCTAAGTTCTTAAAATAACATTGAAAATAAATTTGCCTCAAAACGTATCAACCGTTGAACAATTTAAGTTCATAGCAACAGTTATACTAGTCAGTTATATTGTTTGCGGCGCTTTCCTCAGAAATAATTAGTACAGTTTTCTCGACAGTAGTCAATTTAGGTTTACGAATTAAAATAACTTTCTTCTTTCTTTAACATTAAACTAATAAACATACGTTTGTGTACAAAACGAACATGTAGGACCTATTGTGTACCTTCGTACAAAAACTGCAAGAATATAAAAGACTATAAATGAACTAGATAACAGAACTTAATTCCCAATAGGCCTATTTGGGCAATTTGTACAGTTCGTAGATTAACAAGGCTAGTTTCATGAAATAACACAAAGTGTTAAACTGCTCATATGCACGATATTACAAGTACTGTGACGTTATTAATCGCTCAAGCGTTTTTAGCTACGAGGGCATTATACTATTTTTTCAGAAATACGATACATTTTTTTAATTGAATTCCTTTAAACGTTGATCCTAGGAATTTTTACAGGTAAGCAATCAAACTGCATTGAAATCGTTGAAGAAGCTACTTTACAATATATGTTAATATTATATAATTTATGTTACCCATTAAAATTTAATTAATTAATTATTAATTAAAGTTATATATGTCAACTCACAATAATTTTCATTCCTGGTATTGCTGGCTAATGACTCTCTGCGCAAATAAAATGTAATGTATAAAAATAACAATTACCGCTTCTACCATACATTTTGGTACTGCGACGCGAAGTAACTTTGTAATTCCTATTAAGACGGTGCTATAACTGATCATATATTTTTAACGTGTGATTAAGTTAAAATCGCTTAATTATTTACAGGCAAGCATTACTAGTACACATCATGGCAGACTTCAAACTGGTTCTCCGACCCAAATACTTTTAGGGTATTTTACTTGGAGTGAAAAGTATATTACTGAAAGAGAAAAGGTTAAAGGCTTACAACACAAAAAAATGTTACTGTGCATGGGCGTACCCAGGGGGTGGTTTTGAAGGTTAAAACCCCCTCCGAAATGTCAGTTTATGCGTAATTCCTTTCTTGTTTTTCTGTTTGCTTGTTTGTTTGAGTGATTTGTTCCATCCCTGATGACATCGTGTACGTCGAAGCGTAAAAAACCAATTACATATCTACTGTATAACATATCTAGTTACTATATTTTACATTACAAAAGGTAAAATATACTACAAAAACAACCAAAATATTAATAAAATTAGGTAATGATACATTTAGAGATGTCAAAACCAGATGACATTGAAACATTTATACAAGATGAGAGTTCAAAACCCCCTCCGAAAAATATTTCTAGGTACATCCATGTTACTGTGGATCGGTGAAACGTACCACGTACATTCAAATTTTGCTTTAATGAAAATGTAATCATATTTTTCCTCTGTATAGTTTAATTTAAACTCCTAGCGATGACAGCCGAACTTTGTCCACGTAAATAGCTCATTTATTGTAAAAATATATAGTTCTTTCAAAGGAATTTAGACTACGATTCGCCAAGAAATTATTTCGGTGTGATAAAGATATCAATATTTTATAGAGACAATTAAAATTTACCAATAACATTCTAGGCCTTCTTAAATCAGCAGACAATCTGTTAAAATATTTTTGGTAAGGCCCACCACTGTTTCATCAAGATTATATAAAAATTGTTTAAAATGACCACTGCGTATAATACTCTAAACTATCCTTAGCGTCCGTAAATAATTTAGCTTCAGGTCTATGTACACATTTAGAGTATCTACAAGCCAAAATATGTTTCAAGCTACCATAATTAACAAAGAAAAACTAACTATACGCTTAATTACAATGATAAAATATATTATAATTTTAATAATGTGGCGTTTCCTAAAATTGCAACGCTTGGTTAATGCAGTGTTACAACCGCTAACTATTTCACACTCCGACGGAATATTTTCAGCTTTAAACAATATGTTTTCATGACCTTTGTTTAATGAATTTTTCTTTGTAATGGGGGTGTATCAAAAACTGAAGTATTATTATGGACATAACGAAGTTGCTAAATCGCTTAACTCGCGCAGTAACATTAAATGACAAGCTATACAAAAATAAACAAGACAGCAAAAATGGAAGCGCATAAACAAGCTGTTTTCGAGAATGGCGTATGTCCAGCATAATCATTCAGTTTGTAATAAAATTTTGTGACTACCAGTTTCTATAACTGTCATAATTTATATTGTTGTAATTAACAAATTAACTATCAGAGCTCTCCGTTACTACTGAAAATTACCGAGACCATTGATGGTCTGTAAGTGTTCGTCAGCAGTAACGGAACAGTAACAGTAGTATATAAATACTTCGCCATCTTTAGTGATTTGAGAGTTTCGGAACTATTGCCAGCGATGATCACGTAAATAGACCTTGTTCGCTTCATCCTAAACCTAGCCTTCTATTATAAGATAATTTTTGAACACCTTGAAAACTGCAGCAAGCTATTGTGGAGAAAATATTAGTTGATGTACAACTGTCTCGAATACCACCGATTAATACTGTAACACATTTGCGGAAAAATAATCAACATTATAGCCTACGTAACACAGACATATACGAAAACCGATCATTTACTTAGTTACTACTCCAAATTTTTATTTACCGAACAGGTTTCCTATACACAAGTTAGAAGCTCAGCAAACATCCAACCTCTCATTTTCCGTGGTTGAAAACAAGTTGTTGAAGTTTCGCGGGAAAATATAACGTGTAAAACAGAACATGGTGGAGCAATGGTAAAACATTGCGGTTCGATCCCCGGCTTCGGCCATCCTGATTTCGGTTTTCCAGAGTTTTCCGAAATCACTCTCCCGTGCACCGCTCACCGAAGCCTTGTGCTGTTCCAGTGCACCAAAAACGACCAAAGAAATAAATAAACATTTACTTTAATGTTGTTTTTCCATTGACTCCTATATTCACAAGTAAATGTTGTCTAATGTATTCAGTGCTTACCAGCAGGGCTGCGTCTTGGGGGAGGGGGCGGAGGTGCAATAGGGAATTTTCCCCGTGCCTCACATTCTAGGGGACCTCACTTTGGAAATTTAAAAAAAGTATTATTAATAATTGAAATAAACTGGCGTTTTATCATATGTGGCACAACAATACGAAGTACTCACTTTTGTAAGAGCTGCATTTTAGTAACTTACATTTTAGTAACTTACATTTTATTTTTGCTTTGCTTACATTTATATGTGTAATATTTCTGCGTGAACTGAATGCATTTTACTGTGGTACTTGTAATTACTTGTTATGTTTAAATTAGTGACTAGATGTCTATACAAAGATAAATATGCCATACCTTAAAAATTATCACTGCATCTAAAAAGGAAAAAAACGCAGGGGTGGGGGTTCAGATTTATGTTGCCATTCCGGGCCTCACATTCTTAAAAAATGGCCCTGCTTATCAGTATTCGTTGTAGCCTCGCACGAGGAGTGTGCCTAAAACCACGTAAGCCTACTCTGCGTACTCCAGGCATTGCCATTAGTTTGCTGCCTTCTACATTTGTGAAAGAAAAAAAAAATTCGGTTTCGCCACGTAAATGAACATTTCTACACAGTGTCTGTAATTCTCGAACTTCAAACATTACACAAACGAGCAACACATTTTGCACTTTTCTTTTACTTTTTGATTTCCAAAGCCAATATAGCATTTTGAATTTCTGTTATGTGCCGCGGTTATGTCCGTTGAGGATGTAGTTTCTCTCTAAAAGTGCCTTCATTCACATGATATTTAAGTACTTATTTTGTAGTAAATAATGAGTACAACTAACCTGCAGACACAAGTAGGCCTACTTAACGCTGGTTAGTAAATAAAATTTTAAAAAATATTTGATATAAATTCACGAATTTGAACGTTGATTTGAAAGTGTCTAAAATGAAATATTAAATAAATTTTATTTAAAAATTAGTTACTATATTAAAATTTAATTGCGTTAGTATTTTGGGTTTTTTTTTCGCCTACTTAAAAAATTGTAAATTAAAGCACCTAAACAGAACTGATACGAAAATTCACTATTTTAACTTAATCACTTTTTCGTTGGTTTTTAAACGTGTTCTGTAGAGCAACCTATGAACTAGCTATCAATGACCACACATTTTAAGATACATGTAAGCCAGTCATGTATCGCATTCGTGAGATATACTTTATCAGAGAGGTAATCAGAAGCTGAGGCACGAACTGCAGTTTTTTTTTTCCACAACGGGGGAATTTGAGAGCAGTCACCGTAGGAATATTTATTACGAATAGACGGATTGTTCAGCGATGAATATTTAACCGACGAAGCTCCGAAAGCGTCTGCACTCTGGGGAGATTCCAGGATTCCAACGGGAGTTGAGAAGCTCATAGTTAGGAGACACCAGTTTCCAAGGTCTAGCCACAACGTCTCCACAAATGTGATTAGACTCTCCTCTTATCTGATCGCTTCTAGCACCGTTTCTCCTCAGGGTTGACCAAGACCACCTGTACACGACAACTTGGACTGCTTGTCAATATTTCTATAGCGGTATTGGTGCGCCCGTCCTGCTTTCAAGGTCAACTCTCATGACCGTCGTCTTTGCCGATAACGTACTTCATACGAAAAGAACTCTTATTCCAGACTACACAAGAAAACAACTTACAAGATATCAGATTATCACAAATTCTTATTCATCAGCATTTATATTTATGTTAATTTTAGTTTTTTTTATTTAAATTATATAAAACGTAATAATCACTTCAAAGATTATTAGCAAACCCCATTACAGAAATGGCGTGGGTTCATAATATTTTTACTTTCACATTCACACCTTTGCCAGAATTTTTCAAGCGAAACTTATGTAGGTGTTTGTACTGAAATTCGTTGCAGATTGTCAAGCAACAAAATAAAAGAGTTGACTCTTAATTCTTTGTAGTTACAGTCTGATAGGGACGAGAGTACTCACACAATAATGCTGTCAGAATTCTCTTTTGTCCGCTGCGCATAATTTGTTTTCCTGGATTGTTCACTGTTGTCATCTTCGTTTCCATTTCCCTAGTTCATGCAGTCATGTGATGCGTGTTTTTACGAATAAAACATAATATATTTAGTTTAGGATACGTCACTCATCAGATGTCGCAGATACACTCAGTGAAATACACTCTATATACGTTAGCACAACAAATACGCCTCATATTAGTTCTTTATTTTCTGCGTAATGGCGTTTGAGAAATTCGCTTATGGGCAGTCGGTATTTCCTTTGATTCTTGCTTCATGTACATAAAACCGCCGTAGAAAATTCGTCTAGTTAAAACTTCAGAAAGTAAAATCCTCATATTTGTTGCAATGCTAAAAACTTTGTACATCACCCAGAATACAACGTTGGCCGTTTCCTTATTACTACGCCATAAAAAGGTAATTAGCCATTCACGGAGAAGTGATTTAAACAAGTTTTTATGGACTCGCTATCTTGTCTGTTTGATTGTCTGTTCCGTAACAATGAGATGTTCAGTAACTATGAACAATGTATTTATATAGGGTTTAATTAACTAGCTTCCTTGTCTGTTTGGTTGTCTGTTCGATAACAATGAGATATTCAGTAACTATGAACAATGTATTTATATAGGTTTTAATTAACTAGCTCTCTTGTCTGTTTGGTTGTCTGTTCGGTAACAATGAGATATTCAGTAACTATGAACAATGTAATTATATAGGGTTTAATTAACTAGATTTCTTGTCTGTTTGATTGTCTGTTCTGTAACAACGAGCTAGAGACTTGAAGCTTTAACATAGATCATAACTGGACGACAGTGCAATTTTCTTGTCTGTTCGGTACAAATTTTACAATATATTTTAAACTAACTTCCTGGTGAAGTAGAGACCTGAGATTTTATACATAGAACGTAACTGGATGAGAATACTATATAGCAGGGGGGGGGGGGGATTATGGGAAATAATTATTAAAATAAAAAAAAGAATTACTTTGTCATACCATATTTTCAAAACAAATGTTTGCAAATTTCCACACGCACGAGACTAAAAAATAGAAAACAGTATTTAACGCCAATATTTTAATGTATCGCGTTTTTAAAACGGACTAAAAAGTATGAAATATTTGTTCCAGTGAAAATACTTGTAAGATTTGCAACGACAAAACGTGGTACGTATGCAATGTATATAATTGATACATAAATAGTTCACCTATGTCACTAACAACTTTATAGCACTGCAAATGATATGAACTGTTTTGTGAGTTTTCTCAACGGCAGCTGTTCTCTACGCTCTTTACTATTATCTAATTGCATCCACCTTACTTTTTTTTTAGTTAAATCTCACAAATATTTCCAGAAAAGAAATTATTTTATACTTTCTAGTCCGTTTTAATAACGTGATATGTAAAAATATTTTCTTTAATATTATGTTACAATGTATTTCTGAGGATAAAACAATGAATCCTTTCGTTTTCATTTTGTCTTGCGATTGAAATATGTAATGTGTACTAGAGGAATTTAATTTATGTTAGGTTAAAATGATTTTAGGTAGCACGGTTACGGACATAAATTTTTTTTATCAACTTTTAAATTACGGTTTTTCATAGCTTGTTATTTTTCTGTATAGATTTTTATGGTATTTATCAACATCTTTATTTTTTTCAATTTAATAAAATTTTATTTGCTATTAACTTGATATAGTTTTGTTTAAAATGTGTAATAAATATCGATACTACCAAACTTGCAGGTTTAGATACACACACTAATTTTAGGATCACATTTATAAACAGAAGCAAATAAGTGTTCAAATTTTAATGAATTGAGTAAGTAACACCCTGCGTAACGTGTCCCAGACGACGAATATACACATTCTCATAAACATTCGCAATACAATGACGGCACATTTGGCATAAAATTGTATAAATAAACGCAATTGTGCGAATTATTTATCTCCTTCATTGATTGTTGATAATTTTTCTGAGAAAAAAAAAACACCATCCAAAACTGAAAAACATTTCATAGTTTTTTAATGTAGAATAAAGCCTTTGAAATCCCATTTATACTTGAACCAAGTCGTTAGTTTGACAAATGGCTGAATAATGTATTCCGGGATAGATTTCCCACGATTTGAAATTTTTGCTGCTAGTTTTTCACTGACAATTTTTGAAGGGCATCACGTTAAACTAATCGAGGCCAAACATTCAGTACTTAAGGGGCCTCCCTAGCTGCTCTTCAAATGCGTTGCAGAGAGTTACGACTATTCTTTTTTTGACGAAAATGCTTTACGCGCATTGTATTTATATACCTACAAAAAGAACACACACTTCAAACTATGTCGCTATAGTTTAAAAAATTCGGGACGTTTATTTAAAAAAAATTTTAACCCCTCAAAATGGCCAACAATGGGTTTTCAGATTGCTGTATCTGTAAAAATAACAACCTGGGTTCGAAAAAAACAACTATAGAAACAAGCTTTAGACTTTGAACTTTGTTGGCCACAAATAAAATAATGTCACTGTTTAAAGTCCCATAGGAAAAATGATAATAGTAAAACACTGCACGCGAGCTGAGAGGCTTGCGAGGAGAGGCGATAATGCATTACATACGTCGGTCAACACCAACCTTACCGCTCCTGTCTCACACACACAAACGCAGACTGTCTAGGGAGGCCGCGGCCGCCTGATGAAGTGTATGTTTGCGTGTGTGAGGCGAAAATCTATGAGGCGCTACACACAATTTTTTTACACTGAGATAGTAGTTTGTGATGTTAATGCAAGTGAATTTTTTTGAACAATTGCCTTCGTGCAGGAAATGTAGACCATAGTAACTAAAACGTAGCACTTACTTTTCATATATCGTCTTTATGCGCAGTTATTAAGCAATTTGTTTATGCCTTTGTATAATCAGCACTCTCTCCATAGCGCTGCAAAGTAAGTCTCTGAAATTTCCAATAAAGTTTTGCTAAACAAATTCACGAAACACTGCGTACAGATGAAATTTGCGCAAAGTAAACCGCCTGATAAAAGTCACAGTTAGATGACTATCAACTTATCGACTACCGCGATTATTCGTTTGTTCTTTCTGTATTACGTAATAAATCGATGTATTTACGATCGATTACATACTATTTAATTATTGCTATATATAAATTTAAGTTTTGTAGTATATTTAATTAATTAAGTTAGCTATAAAATGAGAGAACAAAATGAATTGAATTTTTAATCATAATGGGTTTATTGTTATTCCTGTAAATAATGGAAACCATTGAATAAATCCTGCTATAATTGCAAATACTGCACCAATAGAAAGAACATAATGCAAATGATATTAATTAGTTTTTTAGTACTGAACTAACTTACGAACGCGTATGTAATGAAACGTTTAGTCACACATTAATACAAATATTGTCAAATATTTTATATTTCTGAAGGAATTTATTTAATCTACGAATGTTTCATAACGTAGCAGGATCACAAAGCTAACAGAAAGAGAAGACAGGCAAGGAGCAAGGAAATGGAATGCAGCGACTCTGAATGATGTTTTCTTGACTTCTCTCGCTTTCACCGCACGGAAATAGGTATGTTTATCTCCAGATTCAACCGCGCAGAACAAAAATAGATGTCAAAACGTTTATGTCAAGTCCAGCGACTGAACTTCCGAGTGACATCACGAGAACGCTGCACACTGTTCAGTTCCTTACGTTTAAAATAACAGTTGTTACGAAAAAAAATGTACTTCCTGACGTCATTTACTGTTACTGTTATATTTTAAAAGACGCAGAATGCCGGTTATTTACCAATATGAAGGGTTCATATTACGTTCCGAAAAATTTCGTTTAGTGGAACTTCGTTTTACAGAAAATCTGGCTCGCCGAAAGTTTGCCACTAATTTCAAAATTTCTTAAAACAATCACTTTAAAGCAACGTCAACAAAAACAATTTCTGTGCTGTATCAACATGCGTTATAGTTCGTGATACAGAGCATTTTGTCTGCGTCAGCAAAAATAAGCATCTCGCGTAAAAATTTCGACGATGAACTGTTACAAGCAAGCGTATTTAATTGCTAAAATAGAGTTTTGGAAGAACCGTATCCCTAACAGCACGGCAACGTTGCTGGCACATTGCCTGCACGTCACAGTGTTAACATTGTAACGTTGCCACAACGTGCTGTGATGTGCCAGGTATGTGAATGTGCAGAATAGGTGCAGGAAACATCTCAACGTCTCAGACAGGCCACCTTACAATGGAACGTTGCCTGCACGTTGTCTACACATCGCTAGAAAGTCGCCAGCACGTTGCCTGCACTTCGAAAACACATGACTAGCATATTGTTATAACATTAACAGGCTTATTTCAAAACTACTAGACCCTTATTTATATTTATACACCTTTGCAGAAGTCACAAATATTTCCAACAATATCATCACTGAACATCAGAATGATGATGAAACGTGATTACAAAAAAGTTATATTGTTCGTGTTGAAAATTGAACATTTGGATGCAAAATCACTGATATGAAAAATATTATTCTATTCCTAATACATATACATGATGTTGCAAAATTCCATGTCAATATTCTAGGGAAACAATCATCACGTGTAGAGGAACAAAAAGTGTTATATGAGCATAGGTCCAAAAACGCACCATTTCTGCGCTACAGTTGGCAATACATGACGTATGGTTGATAGCGCGCGGGTAGGATAATGTTGCTGTGGGGCATCATTACAGCAGTACATAACATGTTACTATGCCACACACTACGCCAATAATACACAGACAGTAGGAACAACTGTGACACAGCAACATGATCCTGCAAGCGCTATCAACCATACGTCATGTCATGTATGCCAACTGTAGCGCAGAAACTGTGTGTTTTTGGACCTATGCTCATATAACAGTTTTTGTTCCACTACACGTGATGATTGTTTCTCTAGAATATTGACATAGAATTTTGTAACAGCCTGTATAAAACAAAAAAACTTACCATCCCTATCATAATGAAGCGAACCATCCCTGTCATATTAACGCGAATATTAAATATTTTTACGCTGTTAAATGATATTTCCCAATATTTAAGATTTTAAAAGTAGACTAAATGGTATACCATAGGATTAGCTAATGTAACACTGCATTTTGAATTATTTGTGCAGGTGAATATAATACAATTACCATTATACATGTATGGCACCTATTGGTCAGAAATGAAACTGAGTTGGTAGGGAAAGTCACAACTGTAACATTTCTGGTACGTGCAGGCAACGTGATGCGAGGTCCCATCTGCAACATTGCCAGTGTGAAATTTCTGGCACGTGTAGGCAACATGTCGATGACTGTAACCAACTTGGCGCTCTGTAACGTTGTAGTAACGTTTCTGGCACCACCTGTGCTGTGAGGGATGTAATTAATTCGACTATAACACAGTAAAGACGGTATACAGTAGCGTTATATTATCCAGAATTTTGTTCAGTGAGCAAATATGAATTATAAAGTTAATTCTTCATAAAGGTTTACTTTTAAACAACTCTTAAAATAATGTTTTGCCAGCAATCCAGTGTGTTACCGGAAAAACTCGCTTTCTGATCCAGCTTCCACCTCTTAACTTCCTTCATTTCGGTTGTACAAGATGCTACAGTAACATCATAAACATAATTGTAGAACGACGATAAGAAACTGCTTAATAGGGTGGTAAACAGGTGATATGTGTCTTCGATTAATCGTAAATATTACTCGAATCCGAAGGGCTTTGCATTCTAACATGCACATAATTGAATTCACGAAATTTTCTTGTCCTTAATTAAAATTCAAAATGAAATAAGTTATTTTTATCACCAGGAACGCTTCGTGTTGAATGTAACATTTGACTGTGTGCTGCACAGTATAGTTCACCTATCCGACGTTATTCTTCCGTTAATTGTGTGGCACACTCTTGACTGGGGCAAGGAGAGATCTGACACGTCACTAACATTTGTGATTCACGTCTAAAGTGGAATGGGGTGAAGAGATTTAGGTCAGGTCTTGAGTGCTGGTGAGTGTTGTCCAACGTCGGAATGCAAGAATGCCAGAAATGCTAACATCCCGAGAAAACTGCGGTGGCCAACGGAAACTTCCATTGCGCAACTTGCAACAGTGTTTTATAAAATTATCTGTCATAAAATGCGTAACCATTACGCAACGGGGACGCACATGCGCAGAAGAGAATAGTATTTTATTAAAGTTCTTCTTTATATTTGGCCTTATAGGCATAACATCCAAAGTAGGGAAAGGTATTTTGGAGTTTCCTTCTCAGTAAGTCACATGTGTCCACCGAAATTGTATTTACAAACAGGCTTGATTTGTTGGAAGTAGTTCCCTGGATGTGACTGAACTGCCGTAATAAGTGTTTCTCCACCACCTAATTATCTGCCACCAACATTGTCATGATGAATGCAAAGTATTTCCGATGGTTGATTACAACGACTTGAGCCATTTACACAGAAAAGCTGGAAATATGTATTCCGAGGGACCAGTGTCAGGAACAAGCTCAACCTACTGGGAGGAAGGTACAAGACCACGAGGGAGGACAGAAAATTGGTTTACTCGAAGGCCTGCCGAGTATTTGCACTCGTATCCACCCGTGCAGAGGAAAACCGAACTGGGAGATCACGCCGTCCAGGACTAATCCGATACCTGGAAACACTCGTTAACCCCCTTGCCTCCCTCTTCAAGCACCCCCGCAAGCAACTCCGAGGCGAAATGTTTTTGGTTCGGTCGTGCACCGGGACAATCAGCCGAAGAGGTCTTTATGTTCGCCCGCGCACATCGTGCTCGTCGGCGCAGACGCTGAGTTGTGCCGACAGGCGGGCGATTAGGGGTGCGCCCCTTCCAGGAATTCCTCCTCCAGCGTCACCGGGGACCATTCTTCAGGGGTGCTGAAGAGGTTCCTCCAGGTCTTCAGCAGGCCCTTCTCGACTGAGGGGGAGACGCATTAACGTAGCTCCCTCGAAAGGAAAAAAAGAAGTGGGGGAGGAAGGAAAAAAATTACCGCAGGCCAATTCCCCAGCACATCGTTCCTCTCATTGTGCGTTAATAACGGGTTCATTGATACGTCAGTTACAGGAATAACATTTGCTGTTGGCTTTTGATGCGTAGTTTCTCCCTTCTTTTCCCCGTCAAGTGAAGCGCAGCAGATGAAACACGACGGAGAGCCATTCTTTTCGGCAAGAAAGGAGAACAAAGAAACTCAAGTTTAATTGAATTGGCTAAATATTGGGGTGCGTAGGAAAAAACATTAAGTGCAATGAGTCATACTGTAACACCAGATAAATCATTATCAACGCCTGTGTGGCAATATAGAAATGCAGGAAAAAATAGTAAATTATTCCCAGTAGTGTATAAACATGCATGGCGTTGCATAGCGTTGATGTAGGTATAGATGTAATGTTATTGAAAGCTCGAAAGATATATACGGCCTCAAAAATATCATAATTTGCTATACAGCACTAAGCAGAACGAAGTGTGATAATACTACGTGACGATTGGTTTATGAAAATTGAGTATTTTCATTAAAATAATATTAATCTCGAGATATTTAATCGTTTTGACACTGCGTAGAAATTGCTTGCTTATTTTCAGCCAGTTCTTGATCTATATTTACGATGTACATGCAATTTTAGTCTCGATTTCCAGGGTAACATTATTTCCACTTTATTCACTAAGATACAACTTGATAATACATCTCGACTTATTAGTCCATAAGCAGTCACCCTGCGAAATTAACACACTCTGTCTTTACTCATTCTGTATAGGGTACACTACAATTTACACGATTCTGAATATCATGTTTAACGTTTGTGCACTCAGTAAATTACGAGTACAATCGTTTTCCTAAAATGGTTTGCCATGAACTTAAGGACACACGCATTGTACCAACATCAACCAATGGACGTCAATTTGTTCTATTTCCAGCTTCTGAACTTTTACAGCACTGGCCATAATTTTCGTTATTAAACGTGTTATACGCAAGTCAAGTGTGCACGGGATAGTATGCAAAGTGTTCAATATAATTTATCGAGGCCTATTTTATAGGCTTCACGTAATACATAGGCTATTCACAAAATAATGTTACAATAAAAAAAGCTAGATGATTCCTTGTATAAGGTAAAGTTATGTAACGCCTGGGAGAAATACGCGATTGAAAATTGACACTGAAAACTAATATTTGTTACAGTAACCAAAAGTAAGGAGAAATAAATGTCATCCCGGGTACGTTTAAATATTAACAATATCTGTATTTGTGAAAATATGATTTAGGATTCCTTTTACCATCATTAAATAATGGGTTGCTCAAACCTCCTCTGGATCGAGTGTTGTCTGCCTGTAAGACTCCACATATTCTACGTCCATTTTCTCTAGAACAATTCACTTGAGGTGTTGCAACAGTGCAACCGTTTTTGTACCTTGAGGCCTCCTGCTACAAACTGTGTCATTTCACAGCCACAAAATGCTGTTGTAAAAACTCTATGCCAGAGAAGGCTTGACCAACCCTATTATCTACTCAATGCGCAAGGTATTAGAAACAATTTTTCACAGATGGAGACTTACATCATCAAACAGCATCCGGGAATTCATACTTCTCCTTACTTTTGTTGGTATTCAGTGTCAATTTTCAATCCGAAATTCCTTCCTTAATAACTGCGTCAACCATACGCGTGCTTTTATTACTTGACCTAATTTTTACAAGGAACTATCTTGTAAAGTTTGTAACATACTTGCGTGAACACCCGCATACTGTCAGCCGAGGTTGAAACCATTTTGGTGATGTCTGTTTAAACTCTCTGGAGTACATCGCTAATGTATACGAGGAACACGCGAGATTCCAATAATGTAGAGGGAAGATATACCATGCGTAGATATGATGGTATACCGTGAAAATGTTTTGTGGTAACGTATCCTTGGAAACGTTATAGTTTCTGGCAACATGTATGATTGGGTGAAGTACGTCTGCCACAACGTAGATGTCTGCAGACCAATAACAGGCATCACATATTACAATGCGGGATTCTTATTGGCTCAGTCAAATACGGTAACAGCTCCACGTACAAGCGAAAGCCAGTAATCTTGTAGTATGCTGGACGTACGTTGAAACACAGCAAATGGTCAAGTATTTCCACTATATGTAATTACTGTATATCTAACTATGCGTCAAAATGTGCAGTTGTCCATGAGTGTTTCTTGTAACGCGCCAAGCATTTAAATTGTTTCTATATATGAAAATTTAACGTTTCATCTGTTAGATTTCACAGAAAACTTAGAAAATTACGTTTAAAAAGAAAGAAAAAACAAACTTACACAACATGTTTGAATTAGGTAGTTAGTAATAAGTACTTTTGGATTAGTTCTGTGCTAGTTGTTACGCAGTGAATATTTGACTGTTTTACACATAAGTTAAAGTCGTTGGGGTAGCTGTAGTCAGAGGTAGGCACTTTATACTGAAACTAGTTAAGTGGTTAAGTTACGGGTGATGGTTACGATTAAATGAAATATGTTAATCTAATTACGGTGGCTTTACTCTACATAGTTTAATTTACGGAATACTCCAAGTTTATACTACATATTTTAGATACGAGGGGAGCGGCTGTTCAGATAATAATGTTAAGGGCGTGGTATACTGCAATTTTCATCACAATTTTTTTTATCTTTTATTTGTATCAGATATTTTTTTTCTTATTTTAAACACAAAATGTGACTAAATTTGGCTCGTATGAAAATTTTTTCATCTCTCATAGTTTTCGCGTAATGGCTTGTTAAAGTCATACTTTGCATGTTTCCGTTTTAAGGACTACACTAAAACCAACTGATATACCAAACTCAAAAAAATCACAGCGGATAAAGACATTGCAGGCTACAATGTCATGCTCATAAAAATAAAGAATAAACAGCTAGACACGTATATTAAGATTTTTTTTTCGCAACAATAGGCGTATTTTGGCGGTTGAATCGGTAATAGGCTGGTTACAAGTGTTTGCAGTGGAACATTTGCCTTTATAAGCAAGCGCGAAAATGATAATTTGTTATTGAAATTGCCTGAGTCGTGCGGAAATCTCAAAAAGGTTCTTTAAATTATTATTTTTTAGATGCTTATCTGAAAATTGCGCGCTATAACGTGAACTACTTTACATTTACGCACTGAATTACAAATCCAGATCTGCCTGTGCATTACTTACAAACGGAAATTACCGAACAACAGCCTTTCTCTTTAAACGAACCTTGTAACCTACCTAGCTACTTAGGTAGACAAAAGCTGTAAACGGCAGCAAACTATTTGTAGTGCGTTTGCAAACACTACTGCTACCTATGAACCACGAAAATGCTCTGGTCCTGAAACGTGCTACCAATTCAACAGCCAAAATACGCCTAATGTAACGGTACGCAGCAAACGCGATCGGAGCCGAGGCTCATTCTTGAGTTTTCAGTCGCATGCGAGTTGGAAGCCGAGTGGTGTTTTTAGGATATGGATAAACTAGTTTCTTCGCTTGTAACGTAAAATACTGAGACACTGAACAGTAAATCAATCTCCATGTCCTGAAAAATACCACTCGGCTTCCAACTCGTATGTGACTGAAAATTCGAGCATAGGGCCCCAGGAGGCTTGCGAGCTCTACAGCAGACTTGCTAGCTCACCCACTTGCCCAAGGCTTTCAATTATCAAACCAGCTTTCATTTTATACAAACTGAACAGATATCGGCATCGCTAACGAGCTCAGTTATCCTCGAATCTCCCTTTCAGAAAAATGGGTTTCACTTTTATTTTTGGTCGGAGGAATGAGAGGATAGGTGGTGGGGGAAGCAAATTCCTTGTTTTCACTCAGCAGTCGCGAACTGGAGACCTCACTCTTGGCCGCACGCTGAGCTGTTACTACTGTTCACAAGCAACAGAGCGAGTGGGGAAAGGATTAGCGTAATGCCTCTCTGCGGGAACTGGCAGATTTCGCCTTTGTTGCTGGGCTTCTTGTTTACTGCTCTTCATTATGTGGGATGAGGACTGGTCAGTCCATTTGTCACAACTACCTTGTCCTAACCCGGACCATCACTTTCCCTCCTCTCCCTGGCGCATAGTTGTGAACTGACGAATTCGCCTGACAAAAGACGGCCTTTGTTGACTGGCGCTTGAAAACTGGGGCACCGTGACAGCCGTCAACACAACCGTGCTTGTAAATAACGTCAGTATGTTAGGAATCTGGGGACCTAGTCTATAACTTTTTTAGTCCATAACGCAATCTTTATTTATTTATTTATTTTTCTGCACGCCATAAACACCTACAAATTGTTGGTAACAATAGTGGTTAAGATACTCTTCAACACCGTAAAAGAAACGATTAAGGAGATTATTTTTAAATGTGTTTTGAAATTTTCTTTTATTGGAAAGGCATACCGTAAAGTGAGGATAATTTGCCCCTGCCTGGGTAACTTTGCTACCACCTAATTAATTTCAATTCAAATGAAAATTTCAAGAAACCCTTTACGTTCAAGTGTAGTTAATTACTTCTGCTGTGAATGGAGAATTTTGTATGTTCAAAAAGGTTCAAACATTTATTTTAAACAAAAAAATAGTGGTGCAAAGGAACCCCAAAATTTGGCAAAGTATCCCCACCTTACGGTAGCTGTTTTAAGTTATTTGGCAGAGAATTAAAGACTTTGGTCATGGTGGAGGAAGGTCCCTTTTGTAAAAGTGCCAGTGATGTTGTTACGTGAATACAAAGACAGTTGGTCGGTAACTATCTTTACGACGAGAATTCGTATTCCGTACCTAAAAATTGCACCATGGCTGTCCTTCAAAGGTCTTGTGACTCTCTTTATATAAAAATCGGGTTCTAGGGTGTTGTTACGATAGAAAGTACATGAAAATGTCCGACATATTTAAGTTGTATTCTACAAACATTCTCGCTGAAGAGCAAATACGATCGATACATTGCCAGGAAGGAGACAGAAACACGTTATTTTATTTTCCCTTAAATATATAAATATCTGTGTATATTAACCTTTACTGCCTATGCAAACAACGCATTTATTTATTTATTTATTTATTTATTTATGTTTTATTTAAGCTGGCAAGCTTAGGGCCATGAGGCCCTCTCTTACAACTAACCAGCATTACAATTCACTTGCAAATATCCCTAATCTCAGCAAAAGTTACAATATAGTTACAGTTTAACATTAAATTAATTAAATGACATAGTTATGGATTATTACAAACTATTAAAT
>PNEQ01018249.1:25114-64030 GCA_003012365.1 Medauroidea extradentata | reverse complement strand
TTAATTTCTTTCTTCACTATTCTTAATATTTTGTCTCTTAATATAATTAAAAATGGTAATTTTTCAAAACTATTCATACCATTTTATTATTTGAGTAGTTTGACACATGATCAGTGTTGTAGTAAGTAGGGTAGTGTTTAAGAGGGTAATTGCTTTTACAGCCACAATATCCTTTAACCCTATCTAAAAACGCTACAGTCCATAGACTACAGCCCTATGACAAACCACACTGCGATCAATCTAAATGTTTTTCTCTCTGCTCTATTCCGCCGTAACCCACTCTGTTAAAACTGAGAGTAATTATGTTTACATTATACTTAACACAATATACATTACAACAGCATAATAAATACACTTAAATCTTACTACCTTAAAAATAACATGCCAGGGTTTTACCGAGTTACTAAAATTACTAATATGTGCATAAATGTCTTAACGTCCCCAACATGGACTCTCATTTACATACTGTAATCTCCACGAGATATCGTGGTATGTAACATTTGTAAAATACAGTTTACGAATTGTGGTCTATTTTCTGTCTAGTTTCAGATATCAAATTTATACATTGACAAAAATGATATGTAGGAACTTGTTAATTCAAGTCATATCTACGCACACTTGATATAGATATGCCCAATTTGGTTTTAAAAAAACGTTGATTTCTTTACCTGCTGTAGACTCACACTCGCAATCTAACTAAGTTGTAAGTCAAAAATTATGGTGATCTGACGAGGATAATTTAACCCATTTTGCAAATTAGAATTCCCCTAAACATATGGCGAAACACAAATCACAGAGTATGTGTTGTAAATGTTGCAGAATTTAGGGAAGTATGGAACGCCCTAGTGGTTATTTACCTCATTAATTGGACTGCAAAAAGTTATAATTTATATATCTCCCTTTTCGTCATATGTAACACCTTACGGTTGCTTACTATCTATAGACACATATCATTGTACTTAAGTTGACGTCCTCTCTTTCCATCATGTAAACGGTGCCTATGTTATACGATACCTTAAGACTACGGCGTTTTGTTTTGATATTATTTTAGTTTTATTTCTTAAATCCTGAAAGAGAGCAGGGTTCGCAAAACCATTTCATAGAAATGTTGGAAGTTTATTGTACTATGTAGCCTATTTTTTTTCAAAACATAAGTTACTATAATTAGGTATAATTATCGACCTAAGTAAATTGTTTAAAGCTAATAACCTGCCAAAATTACAGAAACTAATGTTTTTAAAAAAAAAAAGGGTTACATGGTACACACAATTTCCAACATTTCTAAGAAATGGTTTTGCGATATCTGCTCTCTTTCATGAATTTAGAAATTAAACTTACAAAAATATCAAAACCAGAACCCGTAGCCTTAAGGTATCATAGAGCATAGGTACCTTTTACATGATGGAAAGGGTGGACGTCAAATAAAGTACTCAGATTGTAATATATAAATTTGGCATGTGTATATTGCTGATATTAATATCTTAAAAATATGTATTTATTGTTTATTTGCTTGTTGTAAGAGCTGAATTAATGTTTATGTATATTTAAGTATGATATTTTATGTATAGACTTTAAATGCTGGGAAGGATGTGTGTATTATTCTGTGGTTCAAGGGCGCGGTCTACTGCAATTTTCATCACCATTTTTTTAATTTTTTATTTGTACCGGATATTTTTTTTCTTATTTTAGACATAAAATGTGACGAAATTTGGCGCTTATGAAATTTTTTTATCTCTCATAGTTTTCGCGTAATGGCTTGTTAAAGTCATATTTTGCGTGTTTCCGTTTTAACGACTACACTAAATCCAACTGATATACCATACTAAAAAAAATCACAGTGGATAAAAAGATTGCAGGCTACAATGACATGCTCATAAAATTAAAGAATAAAAATTATTTGAATAAAAAAAATGCTGAAGCTGAAAATAAAAATTTTAAAAATTCTATATTTAAAAAAACATTTTATTCTTTAATTTTATGAGCATGTCATTGTAGCCTGCAATGTTTTTATCCACTGTGATTTTTTTTAGTTTGGTGTATCAGTTGGTTTTAGTGTAGTCGTTAAAACGGAAACACGCAAAATATGACTTTAACCAGCCATTGCACGAAAACTATGAGCGATAAAAAAATTTCATAAGAGTCAAATTTAGTCACATTTTGTGTCTAAAATAAGAAAAAATATCGGGTACAAAAAAATAATAAAATAATGGTGATGAAAATTGCGGTAGACGGCACCTTTAAGAAGTGTATTCCTTGTGCCATAGAGGAGTGCGAAGCCTGTAGGTACGACAGTTTAGCTAGCTATGTAGAGGATTTCTTATTATATATGTCATTACTCACCATGCAAATTCAATAGATTACCATTGCTAAATTAGTCCCGTCTCCATCGATCTTTCCGTGAGAGAACTGTGATATTATATTTCATGCCATTTTCCTACATATGTGAGTTGTTATTTTAATTTATGGTTGTGTATATTTCCATTTTAACTTGGAAATTACTTCCTCTATGGTCTCAAACCAAGCTTTGTCGTCGCATAGAGGAAGTATGACCACATATAATATCACACATAAGACAGAGCGGCTTCCCAACTCTGGGCCCGATTTTCAAGTTAATATTTATTTTCATGATAGTAACACTGTATTGCTAGGAGAAAACAGATGTGAACTACGCGACGTACAAATACAATCCGACAACAGAATAGCGGAAACACACCAGGCTATTGACGATCTTCTCTCCAAATACATCAGTTATTTACGGAGCCTACCTAGCCATCTAGAAAATGTAATATCTCAGAGGTTGGAGCAAATTAATTGTAGTACGCAAGAAACGCAACCTGAAAAACACGTTTCATTCTGCAGGCAGGATCCCAGCACCCTCGTATACTGCAACGAGGAAAGGTTGTCAGACGTAGCTGATTTGTGCACAGAGAAAACGTCATGTACAGAAAGTTCTGCTCAGGAAAGCGCATTCGTACCGCTAGTGAGCAAAGATTAGTTCCCGTAACAAATATTATTGCTTTATTACGTCACCCAATACAGCAATTGGGTAAGACTGTGCCTAAATTCGCCAATTCAGAGAACGAGAACCCTATGGAATTTCTCAAGAAATTCAAAGAGTACGCGGAGAAGTTTAATCTCACCGATCAGGAAAGATTGCGGTACCTCAGCTTCTCGCTGAAAAATTCAGCCAGCTATTGGTGGGAAGTTGAGAAGATGAAAACTAAGAACTACACAACTTTCAGGGAAAAGTTCATGAGACATTTCTGGGGACCACGTACTCAGGGCCTTGTATGGTCGCAGTTACACGCTGAGCATTATGATCCACGTGGAAATAGGAAAGTGGACATACATTTTAGCACATTTTTTGAACGCAGCCGACACTTAACACTAGAAATGACCGAGATGGAGCTGATATCTATGATTACTACACAAGCCTATCGTTTATCAACTAGCGTTAGTAGCCAAGTAAAATCTCAAAATCTCACTTTCACAGAGTTCAGAGAGCAACTTATCCTGGTGGATAAGCTCGAGAGGAAGAAATGACAGTCAGGTCGTAACGATTTCCTAGACATAATTTTCGGAAGTTCGAAACTCCAAAACGGATTAAAATTTTCACGTGACGAAAACGAAGCCAGGGACAGGCACGTCAATGAAATTTCACGCACAACTGGTTATCGTTCAGACGAGACGAGGGAAATTACCGCAGTCGACGCGACCAAAAGACCGATGGTCCACGTAAATTCTGGAAACGCAAGAAAGAGAATTTTCATCGACGGGATCGACGACGATGTCAGTCGCCACGGAAATATTATCCTAGGTCAAGCAGTCGCGAGAGGCAGCGAGAGGACAGGGATCGGCGCAGTCGCAACCGAGGTCCGTCAAGCGACCAGCAGAGGCGTCACAGCGCCGAGCGACGTGATCGCGAAAGTAAAGGCTATTTCGAACAACGCAAGCCACTAGATCCAACCGCTCCTGAATTTCCTATAAACAATGCAGTTGACAACGACCCACGTTCCTCCAGTCCGAGGAATGGGCTGTTAAACTAGAAACGACTAGCAAAGAGCGTCTCCGACCGTTAATCGAATGCGTGAAAACTCGGGAGACATGCACAGGTGCAATGAAATGCAATATATTTAAAGAGGCTGGTAATTCCACGAACGTCAAATTTTACGGCGGCGGTGTTGAAGACGAGAATGTTTGTGCTTTGGCGGAATGCGCGGCGCGGCCAAGGAGTAATGGGAATGTTCTCGTATAGGCAGTTCGGAATAAAGTGAGCACTCGAAAAAGCCCTGCTAAAGATCTATTTCCAGCCAATTTGTATCTTTCCGCGTGTAGCAGCTAACGACGGGATAAGTCTAACCTCTTGGGACATGTCACTTTATGTTTGCGCGTGTAAGATAAATTGTTCAGTCGATAGATACACATATAGTTCGGTAAAAAAGAAGTTCATTAATTATATAAAATACAATTATATCGCTGTCGGTTGATTTTGTTTCAGTATTCTTGTATTTAAATACGAATAAACACGGAACTATGTTGTGTTATTTCGTTGCCAACTATACAAGCAGTAAAGTGACTATCGGTAATGTTGAATTATGTGTAATAACAGCTAGTGATATTTTTCAAAGGTTAAATATTTAGTGTTCACTTTAATTCCGAACGGCCTATAGAATTAAACGCGTTGTTTTGAAACGAAAACGCGAGAGACTTCTTACTCGATGAGGGCGACAGCACAGAAAAAGCAAAATGCGAAATTTTATGCCCAGAACTTAATTTGAACATTTGCGGTCACCAAATTCCGACACTTCTAGACAGTGGCGCAGAGATTTCATGTAAGACGTAGTGCAAAGAATAATAAATTCTGGATATAAACAGCCTGTCGCATAAAAATTCTAGGAGTAACGTCAAAATCTAGTCCCGTCATTACGCAACAAACTGTACTGGAAATCCAAGGTTTGGGGGAAATTAAGGAAGTTCCCGTGCTGATTGTGAAAGGCCTAGAAGTCATTAATTTTAGGCACAAACTTCATGTCGAAACAAAACGTAGTACTTAATTTCGGAGGTTGGCTCGTTACTACTCCAGAGGTATCGCATACTACGCACCCAGATCAGTAGCATTTTGTGGACAACTTCGTAGGCGTGCTGCGGAAGGAAATTCCTATTTTCAATCTACAAGCGTATAGATAAAACAACTGGATAGTTTCGCACGAGGATATAGATTCTACCGTTAGCAAGATTGACAACTTGTCGGTTATGCAACAAACTGCCTTATCAGATTTGTTACTTAGACATCGCCAGCATTTCTTAGAGAAACCAGGGCTAAATAATCTGTACACAGCTTGCATTGGAGTTAAGGAAGATGATCTATACTGTGCATTTTTCGACGGGTTTCACGCCTTTAGAAGTATGAACGAGTCACAGGTCGGAGATTTTCGACGTCATAACCATACCGAAGATCGACGAGACGAAGAAAGAAGACACCGACGTAAGGGAAGAAATCAAGAAGTTGGTCAAGCGCCGTTTGTTTGCAATGGTGACGTTGCCAATTTAGAACTGAGGCAGGGTCAGCCAGCACCGTGTTTTTAGTTACATGGAAAGACAGACGGCGAACTAACACTTGATTGGACTGTGCTGAAGTCTTGACTCTGTAGCAGAATGTCTACGGTAGTTAGTGGGGCTTCAATAGCCGTATTATTTGATATTTTATTTGTTTTTCTTCCCATAGTTTTTTTACATAAAATATCACACATGTGACAAGATATGTGTCTTTAAATAGTAAGCAGTCGTAAGGTGTTACACATGTACGACAGGAGAGATATATAAATTATAACTTTTCGCTGTTCAATTAATGAGATAAGTAACCATTAGGGCATGCCATACTTTAAATTCTGCAACAGTTGAAACACATACTATGTTATATGTGTTTCATAATATATTTAGGGGATTTCTAAGTTACAAAAGTACTGAAATAGTCCTTGTCAGATCACCATAATTTTGGTTTTTCAGTTTAGTTATATTGCGAGCGTGAGTCTACGGCAGGTAAAGAAATCAACTTTTTTTAACCAAATAAGGTATAACTATATTTAGTTTGCCTGGATCGCATAGGCCTTGAATTAATTTAATTAATTGACCAGTATCTACACATCAATTTTTGTCAATGTATAAAATTTACACTGAAACTAGACCGGTAATAATTATCGTATTTTGTAAACTATATTTTCCAAATCACTTTAGTATGTACTTGTGTACGAGTAAAAGCATGGGGTATATGCTATATAAACAGCACAAACGACTGTTGCTGTTGTAAAATAAGGAATTTTTGTATCTTCATATATTTTAACACGTACACGCTTAGTACCACCCATTTGACTACATCATAGTCTGTCATTTAAACTTCACATAGCGTCTATATCAAAATGTTATCTTATTTCGAATATACGATTCTTTACCGAACATCTATTTCTAACGTAGATAACTAGCCAAAATTATATTGGAATATATACTATAATTTTTAAGTCGTGTTAAACCTTAGACGTTAATATATTGTCAGCCTTGTATGAACACTATCACGTGCAGCTTGTGCAGTTTATAATAACACGCTTTTCAATTTTAAAGAATCATTGAATACATCTAAATGCATACCTACATGAATGACAATCATCGAGTAATTGTATGGCCCTTTTCACGCTAATTTAATCTGAAGCGCATACTTGAAATATTTGTTCTTCCAGCTATAACAGTTCATTAACTCGTAGTATATTCCAAAAAAATTTCTGTTTCTTTGGAAAGCTTATTACATAAACTTCACGTGCAATGAAACGATTTACGATGTCGTTACGTGATCAAGGACTGACGCAGCAGAGTATTACTAAGCCGTCTGATGTGTGTGATAAGATTATTTTGCTAACTAATCGTAAGTTTCCTAACTGACGTAAATGGAAAATTTCAAATTGTGAAATGTGGATTGCAAGAAAATTCACAGTTATTTAAGATAAGATTACTTTCATGTTAATTTAATCAATAATTTCGGGTATTCCATGGAAGCCAAAGGAAAAATAATACAAAGGGCTGATATAAAATATTAAGTGCCCATATTTTATACAAACAAATTATATTATAGCAAATAGTTCTAAATTTTAAATCTGACATAACAGGGTCTACTATCACAAAGTGATTTATTTCAAATTGCACGTAGCTGTAAATAAAATAATTTCTCAATGAACTACTCCCATCATCTAGGCGCAGGAAGAAGTGAACACACGCACCTGACGGATATTTTACGTTTCTGTGATTTTAGCTTGCCATCAGCAGAGAATGAACTTTAAAGAGTCATTAACAGAGGGAAGAAGGAACTCGGAGGGAGTGAAATATCACGATAATATTTTCTGCTAATGTATTATCCAAAACAATGATATATGTTGCTGCTTATCTAAATAGAAGACAATTTACTTAAACTTATCAACTGCCTCCAAACGAATAACATACACTAGTTTAGGCGTGTCAAATACATCATTGGCCTAATCAAGATGACCGTACTAATAATTAATAAACAATATGGAAAGGTATATAACATATCAGAACCAAGCAAATAGGCAACTGTTCTCACAATGAATAAATATATACATATATGTACGTATGTAACGTGCACTGCTTCATTTTAATGTACATAATATTAGTATTAGCATCCACTGCAATTGATTTGAATGTATTTATGTGTTTAAAAGGCCACTTAACATTTATACTCTAGTTAACCTAGTTAATTGCCAGTCAGAGAATATTAATTTTGTGTGTTGATTTTTGACCTGCAAACTTTACCAGTACTTATTTTCATGTAAGTTAATATTTCCACATTAATATTATTGTTTTCTTGTACTATAGCCGTAGAAATAATCTCATCTTTACAGTGGCACAGTTACCCTTCTTCTGACAAATTTACTGGGGTGACTTTACATAATATCTTCGTTCGTTAAGTACGTTCCACCTTTCCTTTCTGTTTGTGTTTTTGTTTCGTCTCATCGTTGTGTCGCATGTCAACTTAGGTTTCTTTTTTTATTTTTATTTTTTTTATTATTTCATTTTCAGTTATGTTCCTTATTTTATCTGACCAGATTCCAGTTTTGGAATTTCGTGTTGTGTATGTATCCTGATGTCTAAAGCATACTCTGCTTATTTATGTTTTCTTGTCTTATTTTTAGTTTTCATTTGATAGTCATTTATTTCGCAATGGAGCATGTCCAAGCAAATAAATCCAGTCATGCACTCCCATTGCACAGTTCTTTCAAAGATCAGGGATGATCTAGCACGATTCCCACATGCGAGAAACGGAGGACCGACCCCCGCTTGTAGCAACAACAATGGAACAAACAAACTGTGTGGAAAATACCTTTACAAATGTTCTGGTGCTAATACCAGTCTAAAACCTCACACTAAAAATAATATTAATTCTTTAGAATTGGAAAACGCCCATTGGCCGGCACTGCACAAAACAATATTTACATTTCAATAACAGGTTGCTGTCCAACATCGTCTGCAAACACGAAATTAAAAATCATTGCCTTCCATTTCATTAAGTCTTCCTGAAGTTTTACTCAGCAGGTAAGCATAATTGGTACGAATAATACAGCAATAAAGGAGATCGCATCAGAATCAATCAACTTACTAGCTGCAATAGATAAATGAAAAACCCCAGCAACTAAACAATAATTTGTAAACACAGTATTTCGAAAACGATCTTCAAGCAACAGTCGTACACTGAGTTATATTTTCCAGTACTTACTCCGGCATGACAACTTAACTGGTAGGTTAACTATCAGCAAAAGTTACGGCTTCGAGTGTCCCTTAGCTAACAAAGTTTCGATAGAAAAATGTATTAGGTTTTCAAACTATCAACATTTACTACCTGCAGTCCCAGTGTGCCTATGAATCTGACTATACAATTTAAAAACCGGATGCAGGCATTACTCTTACCAAAGAAGTGCTGTCTTGTTCATTTTAATGCGGTTATTATACATGTGGCTAACATATGTACAAGTCTCATCCTGATTATCCAGTTGAATTAAATGGATATTTGATACCACATCAGACACATCGAGCAAAGTAACGCACGGAACACATAAACATGGATCGGTGCATTTCGGAAAACAAAGTAAAGATTTTTTTCTATTATTTTTGGGGTACATTTATGTGATATACTTAATTTCTATAACGCTTTAAAAATTATTAATTTCACGAAATACTCCGGTGCTACATGTTCCACAACTCCCCTCGCTGAAAAATGGATTTGGCTGAACAAACAAAATAGTTCAGTGCATAAAATAGAGCACTTTGATCCAGGAAACGAATTAATTAAACCTCTCTCGCAGAGATTTTCTGAGAGTACAAATTTTGTTTTAATGAAAACGCGAGTATTTTTGAAATTCCGTTATTTTGGAGGCCTACGTATTATCGTGTTAAAATTTTTTAAAAAATTACAGTTTTCCATTTTTGTAGATTTATTATAGTCACAAGCTCTTAATTTGTCTAAAAACAGTATTTCATTTTTTACTCAAATGTAAAGCATACTACCGCATAGTGCGATATAAATAAACGTTCACTGAAAAACCGTCTACTCGGCAAAAAAATTTCATCAAATTTTGATAAGTAGTTCAAATGTTATTGACCATTGAGTATTCCAGTCGTCCGCTCGACATCGTGCCTTTCCATAACCCTTTACATACACGTATTTACATAATATATTTTCACATTTTCAACATTACAGCCATCTGAATATTTTTGATTACTCGAGACAACCTAAATAACAATCTTTCTGAGTTAAATCAAAACCGGTAAAGATAGAGTACCTATTTCATATAGAGATACTTAACGTTTAAGTTTTCTAATTGGGACGTACTAAAATGTTTTAAAACAGCGGTATTTTGAACACTTTTTTATCAAACCAGATATCTACGTTTTTGTAACCAAAGTCGGTACACGTGTAAGATATAATGAGTGAAGTAATTTGACTTTTAAGTATTTTGTTCATACCCTATTCGTTTAAATAACGGCCATCTGAAAAAAAATTTCCTAACTCGAGATATACGAGGAATACATTTATTAAAAAATTCATCAATTTGAAAATCTACAGAGAACATTGGAAAGTCACTAGACGTTTGTGAATTTTATTTACGCTGTTCTTATAATTTCTAAACAGTGACAATTTTTCATTTCTCTTTCGGACTGGCTAGCTTAAGGCCATGCTCCTATTTTACCAGTTTTTTTTCGCGATGATTATTTCTTAAGCTTAAACGAGAACAGATATCAAAAAGCAGTTTTCTTGATAAGGGTGTTAACCACGTTGGCTGTTTGTTTTAAGACAGAAAAATTATGGTTTTAGCTAATTACGTAACCAACGAAATATTTGCTAATTGCCTTGTTAGACGAATCCTTATGATTTATTGTCATTAAAATATCAGCTATCACAGCGGAAATACATTTATAATAGCTTCTCTCGTTACAGCTTAAAAATTAACTATCGTGTAATTAATTGAAGCAATGGAGCATGGCCTTAAAGAAGCAGTTTCCCGAATTTTATCAAACTCTGAAAAATTTTTGTACTTATTAGTCTTCCTTAATACGTATTATTCATCCTACTTTCATGCTTTTGTACATATCAAGAGCTTATGTGTATGAAATGCATTAAGACACTTGAAATATGTTAGTTCTAATTTTATATTTACGTAACCATTTCGCCTATTCAAACAAATCTTTGTATTTTACAGTTAATACTGGAAGTTTTTAATTTAGATCCAATTGCTTTCATTTTTGTAAGTTTGCAATGTTGAAAGGTAGCAAGATATAAATAATAAAAAATTGTATTTATTTCGAGAAATTATGGATCGATTGTAACCCAATGTTATAATTGAATTTAATAAGTCATTATTTTACGTTCACAATGTTAGAAGGCGGTAGAAAATTAAAAAATAAGCAGGCAATGTACGTGGTCGTTTGTAAATTTGTATATTATTTGGAATTAACATGGAGAAAATACACTCAGTAGTTATGTTGGTAACACTTTTTAATTTGTAGGTATGTATGTAAGCTATATATATATAATTTATTTCATTATTTTTCTGCTTGAGACTTATTTTAAAGGTCTTTGTGAAAAGTGTCTCCATAGCATGGGTTAAAATTTTCGTTTGGAATAGCGTCTGTTAAATGTTTATTTTTTTTTGCTCAAGCTATGTTTTCTAGTGCATGTATATATGATTCAGTTGTGTAAACCTGAACAGAAAGGCAGAATTAATCATGTCAATGGACTCGATTACAAACTAGTATTATCTACGTGATATATAGTGCAATAAAATACAAATACATATATTCCTTGCGTACCGTATATATTTTAGTAACGAATTAATGTATAACATGATCTTGAACATTACGATTAAACTTCCCAGAGTTATGAATTGTTAGGCATGACATTTTCAAGTCCTTAATTCTACTGTTAAAATTTCTACGAATTAAACAAGAAAATTCTTTAACTTATATGGATGTATGAGTTGTTTTGATTCACAAGCGATGTTTGTAAGTGAAGAGTTTTACGTCCGAGCTATTATAACACAAACCAAAATTTTGCATTTGTGTTCGACTTTAGTCAATTACTTTTATGTTATCAAATTCAATTTTAGTGTTGAAAATTATGTCTTATAAGCGATGTCATTTGAAGGATGCAAACCAATCTTTTTCATTTCCGTTAAACATGCTTAAATTTTGATCAGGCCAACTCAGATATTTTGTTGAAATATCTTTCTCTAAGAGCTACGAGATTTCAAACTTGTTTTTATTATTTTTATTTTATTTAGGTGGAACAAGTTGGGGCACCTAATTCCTTAATATCGGATTGATTGTTTATATATATGTGTATATATATATATATATATATATATATATATATATATATATATGTGTGTGTGTGTGTGTGTGTGTGTGTGTGTTTGTATATATATATATATATATATATATATATATATATATATATATATATATATGTGTGTGTGTGTGTGTGTTTGTTTGTATATAATATATATATACATATAATCACAACTTGTAACAACCTTATTTAAAATTGAATTTGTTTACTTTATCCTTGACCGTATCAACACACTTTCCTAGTACGATTAGATACTAGAACAATGTCTTCCATTTTCGCTGTACGATCATACTAAACATTGTGTTTTTAAACTGACAGCAAAGGTTAAATATAAGTGCAGAATTATTTTCAGTAATAAATATTAGGTTGACTTTATCACAGTTTTTCCTGAATATTAAATAAATTTAAATTATTTTCTTTTGTTAAATAAAGTGGCTTAAGGAAATAATTGAGAAGTATTATATTAGTTACAGAGGTTTCAAGCAGACAAGACATTCTTGTGTGAAATGTTTTTATGAATGTCTGTTGTTAACTTATTTAGTTTGTTTAACAGGATAGTGTAATATTTTCCATGTCGATTGGTGATGTAGGAAGAGACAGGAGAGTTCGATTGGAGCGGAACGATGCAGGGCTTCGTCTTGTCGGCTTTCTACTACGGCTACATCACAACACAGGTGCTGGGAGGCTGGATGTCGGATAGGTTCGGCCCAAAATACGTCATGGCATTTGGAGTGGCAAGTGGCGGAGTGTTCATGATGCTGGGTCCTGTCGCTGCCAGGTTCAACGTCTACGCTTTTGCTGCGCTGAGAATTCTCATTGGTGCATGCGCGGTGAGTGCAGTCTTATATTTGTAGGTATACAAAGGTATTTTGTAATACTTTAAGGAGATATTCCGGTGTATGCAGTAAAATGTGTGTGGATTCTGAGTATACGGGGGTGACAGTCTATATGATTATGCTCGGAATTATGATAAATCCTATCTGACATGTTGTACCACTGAGGACACTGGTAACCTAGCATATCAAATTTGCTAAACAATTTGCGAAATAAGAAATATGGGTCTGTACACTAGCCGTACTACCGATACTAATGTGTTGACACTTTTGTGACTGACAGCCCGACAAGTACAGAGTTACTGACTAGTGCATGCCCTCGTTCTTCTAGTGACCCTAGCATCACTCCAGGAGAATGGCGGAACGCTTCCTTAACAAAGGCCATAGCCGATTCCTCTCCCAGCTCCTGTCGTTGTACCAAGTTGTGTGCCACCGTCTGTATTGACCTCGCTGTTGACGAGACGTAAAGACCACTTACCTGCCTACCTACCTAGTAAACCTAGCGGATAGGAAACAAACTTTCAACTCGTTCCTTTTACCACAATGTAAAAAGAACATTACTACACCAGTAGCGTTAAGAAAACCAAGAATACTGAAAGTCGACCAAGTAAAGCACTGTAGAACTTCATGTATCGCAAACCCTCTCGCACGTTCAATGTATTTGGCTACGCCAGAATATTTATCGTTGTAACAACTTCATATATAAGGACAAATAATTAATAGATTTCAGTTTTAGAAAAACGCGTACGTATAAATACCTAACTGTAAATCAACTTTGTTCTTTGTTTACAAAACAAAATTAATCCAAATTAATTTTTGCATTAACCCATTAAATTATGAAGTTTGTTCCAGACATCTACAAATCTGGATAGCATCCATATTATTTTCAACCCAGTAATTCTTAAAATTAGCAGAACTCGGTTTCTGCTAGTAAAAATTACTAAATTCTTATATTAGTAACGTGGCATGGGCAATAAAAAAGAACAGCTAAAATAACATGCATACGTTGTGAAACAGCACAACAGACACAAAAAAATCAAACACAAAAATTGTTCCTGTCAGTTGAGTGGCGTAGAGGTGACACTGTATTACACACGTCGGTTTACGGTACCCTTAGAGGTCGATAGATTTTGTGTCACACACGTACAAACATTCTCTCTTCAGAGCCACCTTAAGAGTCTGTGGTAGATAAATAAACGCTGAAAACATAAATTTTTCCTACGCTTTTTTGAAGCCAATATGGATAAAATACTCAATGACAATCCTAGATAGTTGCCATCTTTATGAGTAAATATTGATCAAAAATTACTAATTCGTTGTGATCTCTTGCGCCGCAGTTAACTGCCCGAGGTTCCGGCGTCACAGGTTGTGCCTCAGAAGTTCGTAACACTGGAAACAATTTTATTTAAAACGTTGGCTGAAACTAATGTCTAGGGATGATATTGTTTAACTTACGCAAATTGGCTTCAAGAAACCTACAGTTGTAGATTAATGCGTTTAGCGTTGAATTATGTACCACGCCCTCTTAAAGCCTTGCAGCTGGTAAACAGTAAGTCAGGGTGAAATGATTATAACATAATGTTTCTGCTGTGGCTCCATGAAATAATTCAGTTTAAAATTAATGTTGTGATACTATAAATTCGTGGATGTAACGTGAAACCAAACATTCTGTCAAAATTATTATGTGTATGTTTAAAAGGATGAGTGATTGAGTTATGGAATTTTTTAAATTGTTAAGAATCTTTAGCAAAGTGCTGTTCATATTATACACCAAAACCACTGTATGTACGTATCGTTTTATTTTCACTGTGGTGAAGTTAAGGCATTGTCGTCTTCTCTTAGCTTACACTTAACCACAAACTAAAGGAATATATAATATATTACACTTAAAATTGCATACATAAGACATTTTGATGACATTTGTTATGGCAATGCACACGGATGCCTATTTTCCTTCTACAATGAAAGTAGAGAAAAAATAAATGATAAATAACAGTATGCATCTAAGAAAAATATAAAAACAATAATAACAATTATGTTTTGTCGTTATAAACAAGTAAGCTACATCTAACATCAATTATTATATACAAACACATACACATATACACACTACGTTCACGTACGTATATACGTACACCCGTATATTCATACATACATATAAAAGTGTAAGCAAAGAATTGAAATTATAATCAGTATTAAGTCATAACACACATAAAAATATACTTATACAAAGACAGTTCATGAGCACACACACAGATCTACACACTCGAACAGGCAGATTAACACGGTAATATATGGGTGGGGCTGAATTAGACCGACAAACTTCGGAAGGTGATTCCTTATGAAAAATCAAGTTGAACATATACAGGACACTTTGTACCTAAAACTAATAATAAGGTCAGTATGAGCCGTTAATCATGGAAAATTTAAAGTGCATTTCTGTTAAGTAATGGAAATGAAGATATATTTAGTAAATATAATTTTAGCATTGATTTCTACCACCGGGACCTTGAAATGCACATTAGAATCACATCAATACCTTGCACCCTAATACAAAATACTAGGGTGGCTACCCCTTTCATTACGTGCCACTTTTATACCATCAGGAATTACGTAATTTGAATACGGTTTTCTATTAGAGAAACACGTCAGAAGTAAAAAAGGTCAGCTTGTCATAAATGCGTAGGACCAACCGTTTTCGTGTAAAATTCGTAAAAAGAGTGGGCTGCAGTAAGACAGTTCCTACTACGTAAGCAATAGGGCATACACGTTTGAATGACTGGCTGCCGTACCATCTGCTATAACTGAGGGATGGGAGAGAATGGAGGCCTAACATCTCATCAACAGCTAAGATCATTAGATACAGTAACCCAAAGAATTGAACATTGTCAGAGAACCAGGAAAGGAATCGACCATGACCAATATCAAGGTATTCAACCCATCATTCGCCTGGGAGTGATTTCGGGAAACCATGGCAAACAGGAACAAGAATGGGCGGAGTCGGGAATCGAATCCGTAGTTTCCTGCAACGTGATACACTTGCTCCACTTCACATGTTGACAATAATGTAGGAATATGCGCATACTGTACACGTTACATTAACAGCGGAGTACCGTTACATTCACAATAATTTGTCTGTGTGCTTAAAGTCAGTGTGTGATTACAGACATACTATTCGCATTTCTCACGTTTCTGTACATGTATCGCTGTAGTAGACTAACGAGGATTATATACGAAAACAGTGAATCGTGGGCAGTTGCGAGAAGAATACAGTTCTGGTACCTACGTCATACTAATCAATAAACATATTCGTAAGCAGGGGTATGCATTCCGTAGTCATTACGACATCTCGAACAAGCGAGTTGGGACATTAAATGTGAGGACACGAATTGCAATTTTTGTGAGGTCATCCAGAAGAACACGTAATAATTAAATGTTGTGAAATCGTATTGAATAGATGTATTATACACTACCATTTTATAACGTTCAAAATGTATTAGAGTACACAACAGTGAATTCAGTTAACTTTATGGATCCAAATACTCTAGACATTATAATATGTTCTTATTTATATTACAATCATTGAAGTATTTTCACAGCAATGAGTGATTAAGAAAACAAAATGTATGTAGGGACTGAAAACAGACTATTGAAGACAGATCGTGACCAGACGTCGGACACACAAATACTACAGTATAAAATGGAATACTACTGACGATACCAAAATCTCTGTCCAAAATAAATAATACTTTAAATTCATGTCTTCATTAAAGATTACTGGCCGTCCTAATAACCTAACTTGAAAGAATTACTGAGAAAATAAGTTGTGAATGCTCTCGAATATTACGTAGAAGTATATGTGTAAATAAGGATAGTTGAGTAAGTTCTGATAACATAACAAAGTGCATGAGGACGACGAACCAACGTGCAGCACACACATTCGGCAAATTAAGTTCTCAATTTTGTCTATCAACTTCTGAAAGTTTTCACTTACTAACTATGCTCACTTAGACGATTTAAATTTCAGGGGTGTCCGTGAGTTTAAACAAAATACTTCCGTAAAATATTTCTGAACTGTTCTGTTCGGGGAAACGCGGCGGCGGGACGTTAATAGTACTGAGATGGAGGTTTTACAGGGAATTCATAATTTTTAAACCTCCCGATGCAAGATGGGAGGACATCCATCCTTCATTTCTTCAGTGGAACTCAAAAGCGGAGGACTTCGACCCAGGGCAGCTCGGTGGTTCACACATGTCCTTTCGCCATCACAGTTCATGGAACCGTCCCTTTCTTCAGTCGCGTCCTTGCTTATTCTTTGCCAACTGCACTCCGACCAAGAGTATGTAAACCTCTACTGCACTTAAAATGTTTTTTATGCCTCGTACAAATCACCCCAGTGCTGTACTAAACTTCTCTGTTACTTACGTACTGAGAATTCTTTATAAAAATAAAAACAAAAAATGAATTAACATTAACACTTACAAATTCTAAGTAATTAAGTCGGTCCCAATAAAACAAAAATAAAAATACAATTTAAATGATGACATCAAAGTTACCAGGCTTTAAATTTTAAATGCATGTAATTAAAGGTTCAGACCTACGTGTTACAACTGGTACTACAAAATAGCAGTACCTTAATATACAGACAGTTCTAAAATAATTTGTTACTTGTACTATAACCTTGTTTGTGATAACGTTATTCAACAACATTCCTCCATTATTGTCAACGAGTGAGGTGGAGCAAGTCTATCACGTTGCAGTAATCTAGGGGTTCGATTCCCAACTCCGCCCATTCTTGTTCCTGTTTCCCATGGTTTCCCGAAATCACTCCAGGCGAATGATGAGTTGAATCTCTTGATATTGGTCATAGCCGATTCCTTTCCCGGTTCTCTGACATTGTTCAGCTCTTTGTGTTACTGTATCAAATAATCTTAGGTGTTGATGAGATGTTAGGCCTCCATTCTCTCCCATCCCTTAGTCAAAGCAGTTGGTACGGCAGCCAGCCATTCAAATGTGTATGCCGTATTGCCTATGTAGAAAGGATTGTTTTATTGCAGCCCACTTTTTTTTACGAATTTTACACGAAAATGGTTGGTCCTACGCATTTATAACAAGGTGACCATTTTTACTTCTGACGTGTTTCTCTAGTAGCAAACCGCATTAAAAGTTCGTAATTCCTGATGGTAGAAAAGTGGCATGTAATAACAGGGGTAGACACCCCAGTATTTTGTATTAGGGTGCAAGATATTGATGTGATTCTAATGTGCATTTCAAGGTCCCGGTGGTATAAAACAATGCTCAACTTGCCATTATTAAATGTTTATTAATTTCCATTTTTTTTACAAATATACACTTAAAATTTTTCATGATTAAGGCCTTATACCGCCCTTAATATTAGTTTTAGGTACAAAGTGTCCCGTATATTTTCTACTTGATTTTTTATAAGGAATCACTTCCAGAAATTTGTCGGTCGAATTCAGCCCCACCCTGTATATACGTTTATTTATATATAAAATCGCACATGTACTTTCATTGCAGTAGCGTATTCCATAAGCTTATAGTTCGCGTAAATAAAAATATGTTAAACAAAATATTTTATAGAGACAAAAATAGAAACTTATTCAACTATTTTAAAGTATCTTTCGTTGTAAGGATTGTTTCTTTGAAACACTTAAAACCGTTCTCAGTTAGCGCATTTATGGAGTTTTTTTTTTTTTTTTTAATAGTTACTATTTAATTTAGTGTTCTTCGCATCCTGTGGTAAGGAGTTTGAAATTTTAGTAGATGTATCTGTGAAAGAGGAAGAAAGAAATATGTGTGTTTGCAAAGCAGAATTTTTTGTTGATTAAAGGAACGTTTGTTTGGAGTATGGGGTGACAAAAAACTACTTAAAACGTTTTGAGGGTTATCTGTTAAGAAGAGTTTTTTGAGCGAGAAAATCTTTTGAGAGTTACGTAGATTTTTCAATTCAAACCATTAAATTATATTTTTGTATTCACTGATGTGGTCCTTTCTTTTAAGGTTAGAATAAGGCGCACGATATTATTTTGAATGCTTAGAAGTCGTTGGGCTAAATCTTGATGCAAGTCACTGAAAACTATGTATCAGCATAGTCAAGGCATGAAATAATAAATAACTGTGTTAAGGCCTTCATTAAATTAGAAGGTAAATTTTTTTTAACCTTCTTTACAAATGCACGGTTTAATTGTTCATTTGCAAAAGTAGGTGACATATTCACGCAACATTAAAGTTTCGTTAAAATTAATGTCTAAGTATTTGACTGATAACGATAATTGGTTAACCATAGCGATTTTTGGGGCTCTAGCGATGTTTGGTGATTTGTGAAGTTTATTAGATCCGATAATAATTAATTGTGTTTTCTTGGGATTCAATTTTAGTCCTGCTTTTGACCACTCCAAAATGTGTGATAGATCATGGTTTATTGCATCAATAGAAAACGTTTTATTATCTGGATGTATTGGAAGATAGATTTGGAAATCATCTGCATACAAATTATATTTGTAATGTAATAGTTGCTTCGGTAGGTCATTACTAAAATTTGAGCATAATAACGTTCCCTGCACAGAACCCTGGGGAACTCCTTTTTCAACGTTTGATAGCCATAATGACATCAACAGGTCTGACTACACTGAAATATAAAAGTTATATACAATCATACATTATATATATGTGTGTGTGTGTGTTGTGTGTAGGTGTGTGGGTGTGTGTGTGTGTGTAGGTGTGTGTGTGCGCGGGCGCGGGTTTGTATACTGAATTATTTATTTATTAAACCCAATAGTAGACATGAGTTCTTCCTCCCCCCAGAGTAATCATATGTATTAATAACACCAGCTGTAAATCATAAGAAGTGTAATTATATTATTCTCATTCCTTCAAAAGTCGCTTTGCTTCGATCTTAACACTCGTGTTTACTTGTCTTGTCGTCCTCAAACTAGTCAACTCGTCAACTCGTGAAGCAGTAAAACTTACTATACCACAGTATTTCCGCCGATAACATTTGTGGATCACAGCTTTATCGTTGCAAGCTAGAGGTCGTGAATATCACCTAATATCCATCTCATTAAGGCAAATTTTCCGTAATTTAAAATGTCATAAATTTTATAGGAAAGTAAAAAATGGATTATGAAATCCGCTCAAGTTTTCAAGTTTTATGTGGGTTTCTGAGTTAGAAATTCGCGAACTTTATACGAAACATTTCTGAAAAACATACATGCGTATTTTACTTTTTCCCTCGAGTTTAAAATTTTACCCCAAAGAAATATTACTAGCGTACTTCTCATATTCACGTATATAAAGACCAGCATTTTTCAAGCCAACTATATTGAAAATAAAAGCACTAGAGAGTACATTGGCAAGAAGTACCTGCATAGAATTTCTGGCAATAAAATGTTGCACGTCAGGAAGAAAGTACTTTTCAACGAAATTTTGTTTATTTTCAAATGTCCTTGCTTTTGAGGCCATTGATTGCGTATCTGTTCGTGATTGTTTTTATAACACGAAGCTGTTTTTCAAAGGTGTTAACATTCCCACGCTGAGAAAAAATAATATTTGTGTTTGTATTAATGCTTTTGTTGACTTAATGTTGTGTATCTGCTAACTTTGGTTTCAAGGTGTTGATTCTGAGTATGAGAGAAGAGGAAAAATTAAATTTCCTTCCGGATAGAGTACCACAAACTGGCAACAAAACCAAATAAAATCATTCAATAGTAGTCAAAACACAGTATTACTTTGCTCTAACTTCCACACTTTGGCGCACCAAGTATCCGATTGAATTGTTCACATTTATGAAGTATATTATCCTTGAATCCTTAGTATAAATGATTCCGTAACACTTGTGCGCGGCCAATGTTGGCTACGTCCTTCCTCGGATTCAATTTTATTTCGCAAATTAACTATAGTAATAAGATCCTGAACTTGAATGGCATGTTAATTGTATTGTCATGACCGCATTTCGGATGTAAACATTGCTGTAATCTTATAGAAATACAGCAACTTATCACCTTGACATACGTGACATGTATGACACGATATACTTAACATGCGGTGTTTAAATATTTATAAACGCGCTGTGGTTCCTTGCGAAATAGGTGCTAACTGGTTTTCATAAGTTTGACTTGCATATATTTCTAGTATAATTTCTTAAGAAGCTTGCCTATACTCTCATTTCATGTCTAAATTATAAAAAACATACTAGAAAATATAATAGTCTTTTTAATGAAATAAATGTATAATTACATTATAGCTTACGAGCATTAGCACTGACATAATAATTTTTATACTGGCTAACAAACTGATGTATGACAATCGAATTACCATACATGTCGCTCTTAAGTTGTTGTTAGTTATTGTATGGGTCTCGAAGCAAAGCAAATTATATCCATGCGAAGTTACACCAATGATAAAATGCAGGTAATTGTTTTTTTATTATTATTTTTTGATTATAATGAAAAAATGTCAGACACCTACTTAAGAAAGATATGAAAATTCAACTTCTTCATTACAAGAACTCGAATAATAAACATTTCAGAACACTTTTCGCTCAAGTATAGTTTTATGTTGAAAAAAAAATACGCATTGTTGATTGCCACGTCACCACAAATTCAATCGTATCTTTGTGCTATGTTTTCTTTTTCACATATCCCGTTTTAGCAAAAATTCTTTCGTGACGTCTATTTAATTATTCGTGTACTTTCCCGCAATTGACGCGGGTACGTAAAGTTAATCTAATCGATCTACTAGCATCTTCACACGCGCACAATATCTCAACCTTCATAACATGTTGTAATTCCATTGTTGAACTTTCATTAAAATCCGTTGTGCAATGTATTGTTACTGTGATGTTAAGTAATTGAAAACAACAAGAAACCACGAGAAATAATCGAAAGATAAGAACAATACTACGGATAAAAAGAAAAATTTGCCATAATATTCTTGGTCTTACGTTACTCAACCAACAACAACTGTACATAGCCACTTCAATCCAAGTTGCTTGAGTTGTTCTCAGGAACACATGAGTTTCAAGATCTTAATTGTTCCTTCGCAGGAGAATAACCACGTCCAGCTGCATTTACCATTATTCTCCTATTTACTACTTTTCACAACTGATGGTGTGTATTTAAGAGGATTCTCTGCTACTTTAAGGTCATGGGTCCCTAAAAGCTATTTTAGCGACAATTTTTGTAATGATAGCGTGAATATCCTTAGCAGCTCTTTCATAAAAAATGACTATACTCTCAAAGTTTACCGAACAATAACTGATTACGTGCAAGATGGATGCCGCTCATGAAACGCGTTTCTGTTATATCTTACGAATTTATTCTTTGAGCTAGAAAATGTATCTTACAAAACAGAGCTGGTAATAACCTAAATTTTGAAAAACGGAAACTCCTTATTCTTATTCACTATCCCGTTAATTTTACAGAAATTAATACTGATTTATGTACAACTTTAACAATTTCAGATATATTTTAATCAAAATTACTTTAAACAGACATTTTCGTTAACATTATTTAAATTAACTTTAGATTAAGACCACATTTCGATACAAGTTCTATCTGCAGAATACGGGAAACTACTTTACTGCAAGACTTGCAACTTTTCAATAAATATATATTTATTTATTTCTTAATTACAGCGTGGCCGATTATTTCTCTCTGATTCGAACTTAGTGTTTAAGACATTGGCTTCCCACAAAAGAACTGTTAAATGTGGCACACAATATTGTCTCATCACAATAGCTATTACTAATAATATATGTCAGTATTTACGCGCTTACATTCCATGTCTTCCATAGATTGTTCGTAGAATATTATTTTATTACTACATTCTCAAATTTTCTCTACTCCTCTACCACAATCCGAATCAAGTTCGACTGTCCGTTCATTTCTACAAAATAATAAACCGCTACTCGTTTTAATACTCGGTCAGTCTCAAACTATGTCAAATTCTCACACTGTGATATCGTATTATATACACTTTGTGAGCTCTGTGATCTAAACATAATTTGTCCAAAATAAAATTAATGCACGTAAGTAAATAATTTGTGATCCAAGCTTTGCAGTAACAACACCTTTACCTTTACGCGTACCAAACGGAGAAGCTACATGGAAGAAATTATAATTTATTATTGCTATGTTTTATTACTCTACCGATAAATAGAAAATTCTACTTTCCCAGACCATGTCCAGTTTGCTAGTTATGCATTATTTACGCAAGATGAACAATTATCTAGAAATGAAGCCACTACAGGACTGATAATTTTTCTTGAGCTGGAATTCGTGGTAATAATTTACAGGGCTCACTTAGTTTACATCTTCGTTTTAGTGAGGGTGACTATGCTACGGAAATTAGTAATTGGTTTCCGATAGGGTCCTGACTTACCACTCGCAATGCACAGTAACATCTTAGGCATATCGCTACACTTGAGTCTGGTTTAACGAGTATAATTACAACAATTTTAAATAAATAATATTTATAAACAAATTGCATGAAGGAATGCCAAAACATTGTTATAAAATAAATAAAATGAATCCTAGCAGTGTATAAGTTTTTATCATGGACAAGTTAGCAATATAAATTAAACACCAGCAATTTAACTAATTGCAAATAATAAATTAGGTTACAAAAATATTTACTTAAATAAAAAAACAAATAGTTCAATTATATGTAACTAATAAAGTATTATTAAAACTCCTAGAATGATATCATCTACTAAACACATTTAAGTTTCTCTTTTCATAAGCTTGTTTTCAATTTTCAAAATCGTCGTTTTTGCCAGCCTACCGTCGTCGGTTCCGGACACACAAATAATCATCCATAGACACGTCAACTTTTCTGTGGCCTTACACCACGCGTCATTCACGGTACTTATGTCTAACCGCTAAGACTGTGCCGCACATTCGTCGACAATCTTATGCGCCAACACTTCGAGTGCCGCAGACGCGAGGAGGCACATCCCATCCCCCAAACATAACAAAGCCGTTCTTCAGTTCGGAAAGCAGCAATTTTTTGGCATTTTAAACTAACGTAGACTAACCTAAACTAACCTTAATTAATCTGAATTGACACAGAGTATGGGAAGAGGAGGGGATGAATAGCTCTAGCATTCCTGCCTGATGGTTGCCGAATGTGCGGCACAGTCTCAGCGGCTAGACAAAACTGATCACTGTCACCAATCGCTTGCCGATGCACTGTTTCCTTCCGCCACGTATCGGTCGTTGCGTCCCTGCTGAAGTATACGTTGGTCTCGTCTGAATTGTTGTCATCACCAACGCTGCCCTCGTTACCCAGAAAAGTGACTTTAAAATATATGTTTTATAAATAATTTTTAAAAACTTGGTATTTCATTGTTTGAGAATATTAGAAGTGTTGTTAATTTTTGCCAATTTGTTATTTTAATTTATATTTAAAGAAATTATGTTTTATAGTCGATTTTCATAGTAACATTCCTCCCAATATATTTCACTTAACAGAGAAAACTTAAAACACATTTTCTATGTACATTCCCATGATACAAAATTAACACTCCGTCATAAGTCTCCATTACATAGTCCCGCGTCGCTAATCCAGATACTTACTTATTATCACTTCCTTCTGAGCGGTGAAGTGTACCATCTCAGAAGGCTAGGATCTGTAGGGTCTGGTACCATAACCACCCTGGCAACCAGGAAGGGTTCTTATCTTAAAAAAGGTGACATTTACGTTTATCTTGGTTAACTTGGCGTCGCGGGAAAGAGATTCTTGGCAGCCCGCATGCGTATATCAAGCGTTGTCTCGTATCTGTAACTAAAACACACCGTAGAACATGTTGTAATAGCTTACAACCTTAGAGATTTTTTTTTTAGGGGATGTTCTACCCTCCACTACAAGAACTATTCTCCAAGTGGTTCCCACCAGAGGAACACCAAAAAACGTCCGGGATGATTTATTCAAGTAAGTATTTGAAATGTTTCCGGCAATAGTATTTATTACACAAAGGAAAAAAAAGGTCGAGTTAAAATAAAATTGACTTGGCGCTACCAAATTGTTTTATAGTTAGGTCTAACGGCGAAATATTTATTTTGGTAGATAAACAAAATACCTTTGTCGACTTTATCGATCAAGTGAAATATTAGCTTGTTTAACTAAATATCTATTTGTATGAGCATACAATTTTTTTTGTGCCGAACCACTAAAAAACAAGTGATACCACTCAGAATCGCACCCAGAACCACTCGCAATGTGGATTCCTCGTAAGCATCCACAACCAAGACTGCAGGTTGGTCGGCGTTGTTTGTAGCTGAATCAAGCATACTTAAATGCACTTACAAATGTAGGTTTAGTACTAATTGTCACATAAATGGGTGCTCCAAACATAAAGGTTAGGTTGGCTAAACAAAATGTACGTTTGAGTACTTCCAAAAAAATTAATTAATTTTCGTCTGTCGAATTGTTTATTGTCAGTAATGTAAGTAATTTGCCAGGTTTGTTGGGTCGACATAATTAGGTGTGTTGCTTTTAAAGCTTTTTTTTTAGCAAAATTTAATATTTTTGTAAACAAATCCTTACAGTGTAAAATTATTGTGAATATGCATCATTTGTAATTTTCTTTATTTCCCGTTAATTTCGATCATAGGAGAATATAGAAGTTATAATTAATTTCATTTTAATTCCATAAGTACTATAGGCTACTCATAGAAGTAAACTTCCAGCGTTGTACAACTGACAGCGATGTTTAATGTTAACAATCAAATTTCGTTGACAGGAAATTCTTGTTTCCTGTTTATGCCATCTGCAATTTTCGTGGGCAAGTTCACTAAGACGACTTCGGACTCCATTATCCGGGGTCTTATTCCACTCAAGTCTTGCATACATGTTTCGTTTGTAGGTATACGTTTAAGTTATAATAAAATGCAGTAAGATTAATTTAATTTTTTGGAATCCAGTTGGAGACGTTCGATAAGGTCAGGTAAGTGGGTTCTACGTCCCGTCGACATAGAGGTCATTAAAGACGGTGACACTCTACTTGGTACAATGACAGGCACCAGGAGAGGAGTCAACTATGTCCTTGTTAAGTAATCATCCCAGTATTCACCTGGAGCTTTTGCGGGAAACAATGGACAACCGAAATCAGAATGTCCGGAGCCAGGAATCGAACCCGAGTCCTCCCGAATGACAGTCCAACGTGTTACCGTTGCGCCACCTCACTCAATGGAGACGTTAGGCAAAGGTATTTAACAGCACTATCAACATTTAAATTCTTATTCAGAAATCAGGAATCTGAACGCTTCTCGAAGCAACAGAAGATATAAATTAGAATTGTTTATGGAGATATGTTATAGATAGCAATATAGAACTGTTATTTTCGATGTTTTTATGCCGTCCTTTCCTGCACTAAAATGTACCCGCATTTAGTAGCACCCGGGTTCAAGTCCCTGATCCGGCCATCCTAATTTCGGTTTACCGAAATCACTCTTGGTGAATGCTGGGATGGTTTGTAATTAAAAGACCACGGTGGTTTACTATCTTCCGAACCAATGGTTCCATTCTTAAAAATCTTGCTGTCTGCTAGACGTTAAGCCCAACTACCTACCTAACTTCACTGGAAACGAAGTCGCAAATTCTTCCGATATATTGAAGAAACATATAAACCAATTTTACATTACTTTCGATGTGTTACATATTTAACTATGGCATGGAAGTTTACTTTTACCATAAGTTTAATATACTTACATATTGGATTGTCATCAGAGGACATGTGCTCCGCACTAGTCAATGGAACTAGGGCAAGGTAAAGTGTTTACTTTCTAGCGCGTATTTTGTTATAAACCAACTGTTAATTAAATCAGTCAAAAGAATATATGTAAATTCTTCAGGATCGTGACGACCGTACGCAACAACAATGCTTTTATTTTCATACGAATAATACGGCATTACAAGCAAGGAGCAAGCCTTACAAACATCAATGTAAGGTTTAGCATAATTTACAAGCAATGCGTACAGAGTCGCCTTCACAGTCGTTACACCACTGAGCTTAGGTTATAAAGTCAAGAAAAATGGCTGCGGATGTCAGATATCAGCCACTGTTTTAGTGTTATCATACTACTCTTAAGGTAAGCAACGAACAAATGGTATTTTCAGGATGTAAACGATGGGTGTTTACAGCACTACACAGCAGTATAGGGGACGTCACAACCAGCAATTTTATAGCACCTACGGCCCTCACGTCGGGAAGTTCCCGATAGGCCTACTTGCTACACATAAATGCACCGAAGCACAGACATAGTCCGCGAATTCGTTGAAAATAAAGCGAAACAGTTTCACCTTAGCCTTGCTACAATGTGTCATTAGTAGCGACAGGAAATTTCGCGAAAAATTTTTGCACCACTTTGTTTCTGTGACTTACGTGCACACCTGCATTTCTGCTTCGTGGCCAGTGATTGGATGCCGTAACACCCAGCGTCTGGAGGTATCCGTGTACTGATCGGCACAGTCAAATTGAATTACAACTCTGCACAAAAACACTTTGTCAATAACCGCGAAGCAGGGATGCAGGTACGCACGTAGGGCACTAATAAAACAAAGTGGGGCAAAAATATTTTCGCCAAAAATTCCTGTCCCTAGTCATTGGCGACTAATGCATCACACAAAAACGCTTCTTGAAGGCCGTGCACGGTATAAGGATGTGTGCTAGGTTGTCATTCTCCTTTACGCTTACGACCCTTACGTAATTGAGAAGGTCACCTTTGAACTTTAAGTTTTCCGTTACTATTTTAAAATAATATGCCCACAATACACCCGTAAAGTTAAAGAAACTTCTGTTAACAAACAATTATGAGTCCGTCTTCGAAACGAAAATGTTGAGCTATAAGTTAGTTTATGAATATTGTTGAATGATCCCGTGTATGTATCCTAGCTATAGTGGTAATCATTTTTTTTTTATTCTGGCAGTACTACTGAACTAATGTTAAGTTTCTTCTTTTTTTATTTTTTTTTGTTACTGGGTAGTTCAAAATGCCAATAAGAGCTGTAAGGCTGTGCCATGAGGATACAAAATCATTAAACATTTCGTGTTAAAAGGTATCAACCATCGCAATAAAATATGTTGGTCCTCCGGAGGTGAGACAGTATGGCGACGGAGGGATAATTCCATCTCCCAGTATTCGTAAACGGGAGAAAAACGGCAAAAAATGGCGCGGCAGATGATCCGTTTAGGTTAGATCCAACATAACCGGGATTATCATCACTACCAAGGCGGATGCGTAAACTAGAACCTACATGCTACGAGATAACTTATCCCAAGAGAAGGAAGAGCAGTAACTAATGTGTCAAGTCGTGTGAAATAAACAAAAACCAATTGTTGTTTGTTGTTGGCTACATACTAGCACCACAGGTTTGTTCGTTGTTTGTCGGTTATTGAGAATGCGAGGAGAAAAAAAATTGTTCCAGTCAACCATGTATACGTTAGTATATGGCGGAACGAGTATGTATTTGATCAAACAAAATCATTGTTGCTTCAGCAATATATGAAATGTGTCAAATATTGGTTTTGTTGTTTTAACAAAATATACATTTAAATTGATTAAACCCTCTTGTTGAGAAAACTAAACCTGAGTGGCAAGCAAATGTTTGGTTAATTCAAATTTCACGCTCTTGTTTCTACATATACAAACAAGTACACGGTTGAATGTACCAAATCTTTTTCTCTGTGTGGTTCTCGGCAGAGTCGTTCACTTTATTGGCGGCTTCGAGAACGATATAGCGTGAATTTGTTACGGCAACGGGTCTTCTCGGTCGGAGGACGAAATTGCGGGTACGGGTCACAGGAATCGGGTCTTTTCGGTCGGTGACAAACGTTGCGCGCGGCGGGAGGGGTGAAAAATGGCAACGCCAGTGGTCAAGGTTGCTACACTAAGGCCGTATCTATAAATGGCTTTCGGTTGTTATCCAAAACGCAAACTATAAACCTCTTTCGTTGGTTGGTTGACTACCTGGAAGTGAAGAGGCATCCACGTTCAGGTGAATGTGATCAGACGGTGATTCGAAAGCCTGTTCAGCTGTTTTCATTGAGTCTTTATACCAATGGCGGCGGATCTTCTCTGGAATAACCTGTTAAACGAAACTTGTTACGTAAGAAAATGCAACATTTTTAAAAAGCATTGTTGATTGGAACGAGTTTAGAAATTACGTATATGAAAGATTTCAGTAAACAGAAACTACTGTTACGCATTCCAGATCCGTTTAAAGTGTTATGCAATATTCCATGGAGGGTTTGCTACAAGGTGGGACTTTTCACAAACCAAAATTGTTATTGCACGTGTATATGTTTGCAATTTTTGTACCTTTGTTTCGAAAATAAGAGAAAATTTGGCGTAGAAATAATAACAGCGCGCGAAAATGACGATAAACTCACGTAAACGAAAACGTTTTCTGTATGTACACATTTTATCTGACATGTTTATGATCCAAATATCTTCGTTAGTTTCTTACGATAATTATGACAGCTGTAAAAGAAAACAATTAAATTTTAAAATTTTCTCGCGCTTTTGTCAAGTGACTCGTGTGACAGGTTATTCCACAGTTGTTTTTTTTTTATTTTCCGTTTTATATATTTCTTTATTGAATATTAAAAACATTGTTTTAAAGCATTAGTAAAACCTTTACATTTTCAGAAGCCATAAACAATCAGCATGTCTACATACTCTGCCTTTGTGTAGATATGTGGCATCTTGAACTGTCCGGTTCACACTGTCCGTATCACAAAACAAATGTAGAAACGAATACACAAACATTAAAATAATAGTTTACAAATTAACCAATAAAGCTGTTACTTTCATGTTTCCATGGCCCATCGCCAACTTGACATATATTGAAATACAAAGAGAAATGTGTGTGCTTCATAATTTATTTCTAACTCCTTGTCACTGAAACGAGAATACAAAAGCGCAAAAATAAAACAAGATGCATTTACAGGTTTTCAATGTTTTTCATTCAAACGAGGCTATCTCGATAATCGTCACATATTGACCCAATGTTCACATGAACATTTTTGATCACAATGACCAGTACTATCACGTCCTAGAATATTTCCCTTTCCTCCAGACTCATCATGTATATAGAGGCTGTTTCTTAAATAGAAAGACAAACTCCGCAAGCGTGTTCCTCATGAAAAAATATGACGAAAAACATGTTCTGCACCTTTAACCTAAACGCAATATTATGGGAGAATAGGCCTCTGAACACTGGATTTAGAAACAGTATTTTCCCAAAATATCGGAAACTAATTGATATAAAAATAATATTTTCAGCAAAGCTTAATGCTATTCGGATCTGCAAACCAAAAGCATTTCTTACAAACCTAACCTAAATCCAAAGATAATAACATCATCTCAGATATAAACAACAAACGTGAAATGTCAGCAAAAACGATCTAAAAATGTAGGGTGCCTAATTATACTCATTCTGCGTACTATCCAAAAGAAGAAAAATTGTGCGATGTTGCCATATTTATACTTAAAGTGGATGTGGAAGCGCTGTTAGCTGGAAAGCTCCCGAAAGTCGTTTATAGGTTGCGAGTAGTTGACAAGCTGCCAGGTGAATGTCTGCTAACAGCGCTTTCGAAAGCCGTTTATAGGTGCGGCCCTAAGAATAGTGAGGTTGGAGAACCGATTACAGAAAGCTGCATCGCTAGCAGACACCGTTATTGCGGACCCATCACAACAGCACCTGTTTGCAGCCACCTGCAGAGAGCAAATGAAACACCCGATTTCGACGATGGCAAACATAACCAAAGTTGGAAACCTTTGACGACATATATTACAAGAGATACAAACTCGCGTAAAATAGGATAGTGGCTTCTGCTGAGGCAGTAAACACTCCAAGGGTACCGTTATCCACAATTGAACTATCCAGTTTCAGTGGGGAAAGAAAATTATGGCAAACATTCGCTAATCTCTTTGAGGTGTGTGTCATTGGAAGATAAAATAAGATTTACGAATTAGAGAAGAAGCCTGTCGAAGCTATGGAAACTCCAGATGAAGCACTGTATGATGAGCAATTTCAGCAGTCAGACCATATAAGGCATGATGGAAGGGATGTGGATGCACTTCCTTTTATGTCATAAAGCCAGAGCTAGGAGAATCAACTTGGAAGTGATGGATTAAGAGGGACTCGTAGGTGAATCATCTTTACCGCGAGTTTATGACTGTCTGGCATCTGGGCATATGGAGGAGGTACTTGAAGCAAATACAAACAGACTCTGCATAATATATTCCGCAGCATTCGTCTTGAAGCTAGACAGCACAACTATACTACGGGTGGTTTTCGACAGCTCAGCCAAGACATCATCAGGTCAATCATTAATTGACGTGTTACTGTCAGGACAAATGTTCCAGTTAGACATCAATGAGTTGATAATTCGCTTTCGTCTGCATAGATTTGTATTTACTGCAGACGTGTAGCAAACTTGTAGGTGGTGGTGCCAAGTCATTAAGACTACCAATGGATATTCTGGCATTTTTATCATTTTTATCTTTAAGGAGTACAATTTAAAAATGGCTCCTAGCACCCTTCGTCAGTTTGCCAAAGATGAGGACACAGATTTCCCCAAGCTGCTGAGGTGCTGAAGGCAGACACCTACGTGGATGATTTTGTGAGAGTCGGTACTGTTTGAGAAAATTTGCTAGCAATAGTCCACAGTTTCTGGAATCTTAGTTGCAATCACAACCAGCACAACTTCATTTCTTCAACAATGCATTTCTTCAACAATGCTGATGGAACCACTCTTCTGAAGGTCCTTTGACTATAGTCAGTGCCGACAAATAACACCTTCTCATAAGAGGTACGACTACTTAGTGGATCCTTGTCCTAATCGGAATATTGTGTGATATGGCAAACATTTTCGATCCTCTAGAGCGAATGTCGTATTTGGTGCTGATAGCAAAACATTTTATTCAGCAGCTGTGGCTAGACGGCGCAGTATGGAGTGATGAGCCACCAACTAACCTGAAGGCTACTTAGACTCAATGGAGGAAGGAAATTTCATGTATGGAGAAGATAAACATTCATCGAGGACCCTTGGTGAGTCACTAAATTGCAAGATGGAACTACATGGACTTCCAGACGGTTCTGAAAAGGGGTATACCTTCGAGTGATCCCTGTGGTCAACCCAGTCACATTGCACTGTATCATAGCTTGCTCACTTTACCCCTAATAGAACTTTGTGGGGCATTGCTGCTCGCGAAAACTATTCATTATGTTCTCACTGTAAATAGTAATAGAATAGCATGTTAGTAGGGCCCGGTAGTTTTCGCAAAAATATTTTTGCAGCACTTTGTTACAGTGCCTTACGTGCGCACCTGCGTTTCTGCTACGTGGTCAGTGATTGGATGCCGCAACACCCAGCATGTGGAGGTTAAACCTGCAATTCACAGACGTGATGTGTCACAGTTAACCATGCACTGATTGGCAAAGTCAAATGAATATTGACTCTGCACAAAAACACTCTGCAAATAATCATGAAGTTGAGGTGCAGGTGTGCATGTAAGACACTGAAACAAAGTGGAGCAAAAATCTTTCCGCGAAAACTACCGGGCCCTGCATATTAGTGTGGTGTTTGCCTGAACCGACTCAACAATAATGTTAGCATGGATACACTCAAAATCTCACCACTGGAAAACCTTTGTTGCCAATAGAGTAACAGAAATTCAGACCAACACACCTCTCCAGTAGTGGCATCATGTATGGTCAGAGGTCAGCCCTGCTGATTGCATGCCTCGTGGTCTGATGCCATCCTCTATGGAGGAGACAGGACTTCCATGGTTGGGCGAGAGTCCAGAAATCGAGCATCCATCCCAAGAACTTGGGGTTTATGCAAACCACTGCAAATGCTTGTCTGCAGTGTGAAGAGTTCCTGTATCGGTAATTCGGAGTGTTCATAATATGGATTTGACATTTCTGGATCGGTTCTCCTCGTTGGGTAAGATATAAAGGATCACCCCTACTGCTTGTTTCATGAGGTTACCGATATCAGATGGACTAAGGACGAGGGAGACCTTACGGTGTCAGGCAGCAGATCTCTTTTGGGTGAAGAAGAAAAAAGCAGTGGAATATAATTCCTAGCTCAGTGCTTTCTGGAAGGTTGAGTACCTGCCTTCACTGAAGAGTGTAAGCCTCTTTGTTGATGAGAATTGTATCCTGAGAGTGGATGAAAGACTTCAGGCCTCATCGTTGCATTATAACTAGAAAATCCCATGCTGCTGTCAGAGAAATATCGTTTGTCAGAACTGATTATTCACCAACTACAGTTGAACAAGCTTCATCCAGGGCCTCAACATTTGTTATCTCTAATGCAGCAAGAGTTTTCGGTGGTCAATGGAAGAGATGCAGTAAGACGCAGATTACTTAAATGTGTAACTTGTTTCCGTTGTCGCCCAAGGCCAGCTACACCTAGAATGGTCGGTCGTCCCGTGTAGAGAATCATTCAAACAAAGCCGTTCTTGAAAAAAAGTTGTAGACTTAGCAGAACTTTTCACCATCACAATGTGCAGGAGTCAGAAACTACGGACATTCCGAGATGATCTGTGCTTGTTTATGTGTGCCTCCACAAAAGCTCTTCATCTTGAGCTGGTGTCCGAACTGTCTAGAGAGGCATTCATGGTTGCACCGCATAGATTTATTTCACAGCAAGAGATATTTAGTGACTGTGGAACAAATTTGTGGGTGCTGGCAGGAAAATCAAAGAGCTCCAAGATTTCTTGTCGGATTCTAAGAACCACGCTGCCCTCCAACACTCATTATAGGACCAGAAAATCGAGTGGCACTTCAATTCGCCAGCAGCAGCTCATTTACGTGGTATGTATGAGACAGGTGTTAAATCTGTAAATGTACACTTGCGAATGGTAGTAGGGACACAAACATTCAGATACGAAGAATTTAAACTGAGCTCTCACAGATTGAAGCAGTGCTTAATTCTCGTCCACTGTCATCTCTGTCTTCAGACCCCAGTGACCTCGCACATTTTACAAGTCACTTTCTCACTTTACGACCGCCTAGTTCCTTTTGATGATTTCCCTGCTGTGCCACTCAAACTGTCACATAATTTCATTTTAATGTCATATACGAAATGTTTTGCTGCGATAGTTGATACCTTTTTAACACAAGAAGTGATCATATTTTCAAAATGGCTGCAATTTTTTAATTTTTAGCATAGTATCACACATTTTAGGAAATCATTTTCAGAAATTCACTAAAATTGGTACAAATATACTAATTACAAAGCTCTCTACATGAGAGTCCTACTTGACAGCCATCCCAGAGGCACAGCAGTGAAATCATAAAAAGGAACCGGGAACTGCTTGTGGCGGTCCTAAAGTGAGAAAGTGACTATGTGTCAAATGTGCGAGGTCACTGGGTCTGTGGACAGAGATGGCAGTGTACGAGAATTGAGCACTGCTTCAATCTGTGTGAGCACAGTATAAATTTCTTCGTATGTGTGATACAGGAATATTAAAATATAATATTAGTTTAGATGTATGATGCACGATATATACTAAATATATGTCAGCTTGCTAAATGAATGCTACTAACAAGTTTAATAAAGTATATATGTTTTCTGAGAAGTCATTCTGTCATAAAAATAAATAAATAATAGCTGACATTTTCAAAACATTACAGATGGATGAACGAAATACACAATATTTGAAAACAATTCTGATAAAATTTACGCCATAATTTATGTACGTTATAATACTTTACAGCTTACAATGTTAGTCGAGCATGCTCCACATCTGTTCAATTTCATGTGACATGATAGTTTAAAATACGAACACTTTGCAAAGTAACCAACAAATATTACTATATACCTGACTGGATTCAGTTTCTTGGACGTACTCCATTGCAAATTGAATGACTGTCAAAGAAAACTAAACAAATAAATAAAAACCATGATATAAGCAGAGTATGCTTTAGTCAGCAAGATACATACACAACAAGAAATTCCCAAAATGGAATCGGGTCAAAAAGAAACAAGGAACAAACAGATCATAAATTAAAATTATGACAAATAAAATAAAAAACCAAGTAACATGCAACACAACGATGAGATGAAACAAAAAACACAGCAAATAGGCCTATCAGACACGAACAGAAAAATAACAAAAAGACACAACAAATAGACGAGACAAAACGCAACAGGTAACATACGTATACAGAAAAGACAAACGACACAACGAAGAGACGAAACAAGACACAGTAGTTTTCCAGACAGACAGTGTTACGACGTTTCGGGAACTGGAATCTGTTCCCGTCATCAGGTAGACACACAGGGTTCAGGAACACGAGTGCGACCGATGAGGAGACTGGAAAAACAATGGGTTTATATAGGGTAAGCCCACTTATCCTGCTCAGCCAATGGGAGACGAGCTGTCTCCTGATTGCAATGGAGTACGTCCAAGAAACTGAATCCAGTGATGCACTCCCATTGCACAGTTCTTTCAAAAATCATTACTATATTCCTATTGCACCTTGGCAAATACTTATCTTGACTCTGGCTTTAAGTTTTGTACTTTTAATATCGTTAAGTCAAACCTGCATGTTTTTTAACTTCGTAAACTCCATAAGAAACAGAATATAATTTTTGTTGTAGTATTCTATATTCTAGGAAACAAGAATTGCATCAACCTTGGTAGCTACACATATATGTTGCATATAAAGCTGACTTTATTTTTGTGTAATTCGTTAACCCTGTCTTAATATTTTCAAAATGGCGGCGAGTTTTATATTTTTAGCATAGTAATACATATCTTAGAATATATGATTTTACAGGATTTCACCAATCTTGGTACTCATACTGCATACAAGCCTGACTTGAGTTTTGTATATTTCGTTCATCCGTATGTAATATTTTAAAAACGGCGACTATTTTTTATTTATATTTATGATAGAATGACTTCTCAGAAAATGTTTTCTAATTTATTAAATTTGCTAATCGCATATTATTTGGCAAGCTGACATTTTAGTATATCTCACGCATCATACGTCTAAATTAATTATATATTAAAAATTCTATATTACGTAAACGATTTTTAACTATCAGTAATAATATGCACCCACTTTAAGGAAAGTTAACTTATCAGTTATGCTGATATATTCTTGTTTGTTCCTCTAGATGTGTGAAATACTTCCCCAAAATACTGACATGCAATTTGTCAACAGTCTGATATTTACTAATTTTTTTTTTTTAATTGGGGACCTGAATTCGAAACCATTCTAACTCCAAAATGTATTAAACAGCAACAGAAAATATTAATCTTTTGTGTGTGAGTTTATAGCTATCTCAAATATGTTACTAACAAAAATACAATATTTCACTCCCATTAGAATCATATTTTAGATGGAAATAAATAACACGCAGTAAAGAAATTATCTATTTTTTATCTGCTAATTTTTAAATGTTGTTATTAGCATTGTGTGGAATTCTGATCCGCAATTATTACTAATGTCTTTTAATAATAATCTTTGTAGATACAAATGCTACACATTTCTAGTTTCATTTACTTCCTATTATCGTATTATTAATTAAAGTGTATTGGATCTGCCGTTGATCGTCATACCGCCCACTGCTTACGGCTTATTAGCTCGTCGCCAACTTCGCCTATATAGCCGCGCCGCCCAGCATCGTGTTGTCTACTATTCTTGCAACTATTTATCAGGTTGGAGTCTCGGTACGACAGACTCTCTTTCCCTTTCTCTCTGTCTTTAAATTCGGTATTTTTGACTCCTCTACGTACACGGGAACCTTTATACGCTGCAAATATTTTCGATGTGCGCCGCCGTACTGGAGATATTGATGTGCAGAAGTTATGGAAGAATACACGGTTTTATGTCGGGTTGGGTCAGCTTTTGAGATACATGCATTGAAAAACAAACAAATAAAATTTTAAAAATTAAAAAAAAAACCGAAAACCGTATCTTTATTTTGTAAAATTTAACTTCACATTTTACTATGCCAAGTTTAGATTCTTAGCCATGCATGACAGTTTATGTCTGCTGCCACTACAATGAAATAAATTAAGATTAGTATAGTAAGAAAAATGTTCTGTTATTAATGCATAACTGGCATACGAGTTCTGATAATGCGTCGAGTTTGCGCTTACAAATTTATTTCATGCAACAGTTTCCCTTGATTATTACGTTGTCTAAAATAAAAGTTTATGTACAAGGTACACCAGTAATGATAAAGATGTTTAATGTAATATACACTTCCAAAATAAAATACAGATTAAAACTGCAAACATAACTCATAAGTCACGAATGGTAAGGTAACCTACACAGACAACATCGGTTGAACTGGTTTGAACACAAACGTAGCTAATATCTAAAATATAATATTATTTTCTTGCTTATATGGCCACAATATCTCTGATACGGGAGGTTATAATCGGATGTTTAACAACACCAATAAACTAGCATTTTTAGGCCTACATTGCTAGTATGTTCCTACGGTTCAATGTAGGTATGTCTTAAAGTTTAATGACATTGTGATTGTATTATTTAGACATATTTGGGTAGAACTTATTTATTTTATGTAAACATAACCAATTGAATATATATATATATATATATATATATATATATATATATATATTACACAAGGGGAGAAAAATTTACATTTCATGCAATAAATTTTTTAAGAAATATTAACACACATCTTCATCAACAGTTTTTAGCACATTTTATTGAAATACCGTTACAGCGAAATAAATATTTACGCTGATATATATTAAATAAAGAGAAGGGAAACGGTAATGTTCCTGCACATTGTCTATTTATTCCTGCAGGAAACAAATAGGTGAACAAAATTCAACGTTTGAAATACCAAGCCACAGCCCGCTATTTGTTTAGCAAACGGCACAAATACAAAAATATGTAACAGGTGTTAAGCTTATCTAACATTCTGGTTATGTTATTAATATTTTATCCATGGTCCCATCATTAAATTTTAATTCTAGTCAATAGGTCTACCGTATTCCGAAAATAGTAGGCCCCCCTAATAAATCACATACAGAAATTTCGTTTATAAACATATTTTCCATGTAGACCTAAGAAGTAAAACATTTCGGTAAAGAAATCTTGGTGAATTTTAACGTCGTAGGTTAACATTTCATAAGCATTATATACATATATATATTATATATATATATACACACACACACACACACACACACCATAAGGTTAACAATGAATCACTAATTTAAAAATATTTTTAGGCGAAAAGTGCTAAACATTTTTCGTCATTGTTTTTCGTGAGGGTACACGCATGCGGAGTTTACCACCCCCCCCCCACCTAATTTATAAAATATCGTATATATATATATATATATATATATATATATATATATATATATATATATATATAAACACACGAGTTTGTCTCCTTCTTTAAAAATATCGTATGTATGCACAGTAAAAAAATTTGTACTTTTACAAAAAGGTTTTTTGGAAACCTGTTTCCAAAAAAGTTTTTTGTAACACTACGAAAATATTTTGTAAAATTTACAAAAAACTTGTGCGTTTACAAATTTGTTTGTATATTTTCAAACATTTCTGTAAATCTACAAACAAATTTTGTATATTTACAGCTAATATCTGGTTCATTTTACAATAATTGCTTGTAGTGTTACGAACATTTTTTTGGAAACTAGTTTCGAAAAAAATTTTTATGAAAGTACGAAATGTTTTGTAAAATGTGAAAGGTTTCTTAGGTTTACTTTGTTTCAATTCAAAAAATCTGCTCATTAGCATTATTTTACTAGTTACCAAAGTTGTTTACGATACTTGTAACCATTTTGAAAGGTTTCTGACATCTTAATTTTATTATCTGACTGATAATGTTCTGATATTACGTTACAAGAATTTCCTTGTAAATGTAAATTTTTTTTTTACTGTGTGTGTGTGTGTATGTATATATATATATATATATATATATATCTTTAGAGGGCGGTAAGAAGGGCATAAGTCGAATTATTACCCATTGAGACTTGTGTTTTTCTTACGGCTATTGGCAGGCGTTCAATAGGGCACAATTCTCATTATATTAACACGATTCTTTAGCCTTTGCACCTCCTTAACTAAACAGGAAGAATTACGTAAATGCCATTATATTTTTATATGACTTATGCC
>PNEQ01018249.1:0-25014 GCA_003012365.1 Medauroidea extradentata | reverse complement strand
TATATATATATATATATATATACACACACTCACACACACACACACACACACAAAGCAATTTTTAGATTCATATGTGCTTCTTATCGATTGCCACATGCGTCAATGCTGATGGACTACCAGTACATTTAGCAACATACGTTTTGTAACCTTTAACTGTCCAAAATATAGTATTATTTAGTGTTTCACATCACACATTCTGTACACCTGAGTCCATTACACAAACCATATAGAAATTACGAATTATATAAAATTACTGCGACAGCCCATTCGTAAATTTAAAAACAAAGAAATGCATAATTTTGTCAGGTTTTTCTTTGCAGATCGGCAACTGTGCCATACATGGCAAACAAAAATTAACGCCTAATGTTTTCATACCACAATTTATACTCTTTGATACTAAATGATACTTGTTGGTATCTACAGAATCAGAACTATTTTTAAGGGGAAAAAAACATTCATTTTCCTTTCTGTAATATGGTGTCATGTACAACAACACACAAAATGGCTGTCTGGTAAACTTGTACAGTAGAGTGCATTTTGTGGAATAAAACACTTTGGATATTTGCGTTTTAAAGGTTTCAGTGAGGTGTCTACCTATCCCTTTTCATGTGATGGGTTTCCATCCAAATCCACTTTTTTGCACATCGTCAATCAAGAATGCTCCTAAGTCATGTTTTTTGCACCTAAGATACACAGCATACGGCATAGGCAATATTGCGTTCATGTGTACGTATTTTGTTGTGTTCCTTGAATTCTCGATGGTGAACATTCAACGTTACCTTCATCTTTCTAACTCACGATACCATAATTAATCATTTGTTTCTGTAACTCTATCGCTGTAGTTTAATTTGTGATATGAAATTAAACGATGAGTCGTAGACTGTTGCAGCAAGAGGACCATTTTTGTTATATAGGTAACACTGCTTAATAAACCACCTTCAGATGTTCGAAAATCCTGACGCTAAAAAAAGTTGTATGCAATTCAAGGGTAACCACCCCTGCTATATTCGTAAGGGTGGAAATTATCAACCAGAATTTGCTGTTGGTTTGCAGATCCGAATAGCATTAAGCATTGCTGAAAATATTATTTTTGTGTCAATTAGTTTCCGATATTTTGGGAAAATACTGTTCCCAAATCCAGTGTTCAGAGGCCTTGATATTGCGTTTAGGTTAAAGGTGCAGAACATGTTTTTCGTCATAGTTTTTCATGAGGAACACGCTTGCGGAGTTTGTCTTTCTATTTAAGAAACAGCCTCTATATACATGATGAGTCTGGAGGAAAGGGCAATATTCAAGGACGTGATAGTACTGGTCATTGTGATCAAAAAAGTTCATGTGAAGATGGGGTCAATATGTGACGATTATCGAGATAGCCTCGTTTGAATGAAAAACATTGAAAACCTGTAAATGTATCTTGTTTTATTTTTGCGCTTTTGTGTTCTCGTTTCAGTGACAAGGAGATAGTAATAAATTATGAAGCACACACCTTTCTCTTTGTATTTCAATATATGTCAAGTTGGCGATGGGCCATAGAAACATGGAAGTAACAACTTTATTGGTTATTTTGTACACTATTATTTTAGTGTTTGTGTATTCGTTTCTACATTTGTTTTGTGATACGAGTGTGAACAGGACAGTTCAAGATGCCACATATCTACACAAAGGCAGAGTATGTAGACATGCTGATTGTTTATGGCTTCTGCAAATGTAGTTCCACTGCAGCTGTAAAAGAGTGCCGCCAGCGTTTTCCCATGCGAAGAATTCCTGACCGAATAGTGTTTTACAGGGTTTGCGTGAGAGTGGTTCGCTTCCTGGTGCTCACATGAGTTCGGAACGAGGACTTGACTTGCACGTGGATGAAGAAGAGAACATTATCGGCGATGTTCAGCACAGCCCTACAACTAGCACTCTGAGTACTGCAGCACGGCGCAGGTCACCTGATCTTATCCCATTGGATTACTGTGTGTGGGGTTGCCTTAAAAGCGAAGTCTACGCGCGCAGGGTGGACACAAGAGAGGAACTTCTCGCTCGTATTTACCATGCTTGTGATCAAGTAAAGCAATGTACTAATGAGCTAAGATCAGCAACACAGCAGCTGTCTATCAGAGCAGCAAAATGCATTGAAGTTGGTGGTGGAGTGTTTGAACATGTTTTGTGAGGAAATGTAAACAATTAAACAAAACATACGATAACAGTATCGTGATTTACCGTCGCCTGCACATTTCCCGTTCCTTATTGTCTTCATTCGGTTTCTCTGGGACGGTTAAGAAATGGGCGTATGTTTATTAGAAAAACTTTGTTCATAATCACCAGTACTATCACCCCTCAAATCATGTACCTTTCCCCTTGTGTGTGTATGTATGTATATATATATATATATATATATATATATATATATATAGTGTATTTTACCTCACGTTTTATTGGCATACACACGTCAAATTTTCTTTTAATATCAGGAAGCTAAAGAAATGTATGAAAAATATAATCTACTGCAATTTACTATATAAACACATCGCACGATCATAAACAATAAGTCTAAACCCTAATAGCTCTACGATTTTGGACCAAATTTTTAACGTTTATGATTCTTCGCACAGTATGTGTTCTGGAAACCCAGAAAACTACCCTCATTTAAATTACACACCGTGTTATACAAAAATTGACAGAAAATAAGGTGTACCTCTTTACCACAACCCGACGTATATAAGTACACGAAAATTCGGCTTCTTTTTTAGGAAAACGAATCAATCAACTCGTTTAGCTTACGTAACCGTAGCTTCATCGTATGCTACATAGAGATGTAATCGCTAGGCAACGCTAGCGGATTTGACTTCGACGACACCGGCACCGAATATTTGTCTGCGATAAAGCTTAAGGGATAGGAGGTCGTGTTTATTTTAAGAAAAAACGGGGAAATAAAATAAAATAGCTTACCTGAAAATTCCGTGTTTTTGTTTTGTCAAATATTAATGTTTTGTTTGCAGTTCCTTGAAATAAAAGCTGTGTATAGCAATGTGAACGACTGGTTTTCCTTGAAGTGTGGGAAGTACATACTGATTCCATGCCGAGTATTAGTGTTACGTTTCCAAATATCAGCAGGTAAGCAGTAGCGACATAATGTACTCGAATTAAGTCCTTGCCAGATCCGCGTACTCGCACTTGGTCGGGACAAAATAAAACTATTTTTTCAACGAAGAGCCTGTGATATGTGAAGTCACTGTACCTTAGTTAATGCAGATGACGCAATAGACAACGCTTGTGAACAGTTGTGAAACACTGGTCAATTTGTGACCCAATCCCATATTACAATTTCAGGAAGTTTCTTACTATTTTATTCATTGAAGATAAAGTTAGAGTGATACATCTTTGTGCAAATGTCATGGTTTTAACTGTGTAAGTGCAGGTGCGTAGTTGTCAGTTTATTTAAGTATTCATAAAGTAATCAATTTAATTTAAAAACAATTATAACATGCTATATTACATTTGTTCTCGAGCATACACGCGACCAGAGATAATGCTTACACAACGAGTACATGCATTTGATTCTATAAATGCTATCATAAGAAAGTTTCAGATACTTGCACCAGATACTTTCCTGGAACAGTATTATGAGGTTACATGTACTACAAAATTTCTCATTTCTCACCTCTTGTCTTATATATGATAAATATCCTACAACCATGTGCACCTTAGGACTGGAAACCACACGCTGGGAACTTCAACAATAGCGTACAGTCACAAAAGATAATGTTTCTCATATTAACTCATACAATCGTAGCTACATATTGCAAGTGGCAAAATATGACTTCTCAAACCAACTGTTTCCATTTTCGTATTTAAAATTCTGTAAGTATTACTTATAGAAAGAATAAGTTTAAAAAACGTCATAAATTTATCTGTGTTTTTTGTTCAATGTCTTAGTTCTAACGATGGAATGTTAGGCCGGGGGGGGGATGGAGGAGAAGGTGAAAGACCCAAAGAAAAATCGTCATCAAACTGCAACGTCCAACGTGTAGCTCACGAAGCGAAGACTCGGAGTCTAAATCCGCCGGAAATCGAACCTGAATCGCTTTGGTATATTACAGTTATCTAGCCACTGCACCAACTTTGGCTCCAATATGGGTGTCATTGTCATTCTTAGCTGTGTATTGCGTAAGCGGTATATAAATTCAAGTAAATATATTTCGGGTAGATGGCTTTCGATTCTCGTAAGTGTGAGGTGTTCGGAGCAGTGTCGTCAGCATTATATAAGTCGCTGGATTAAACTTCATAAGTCGCCCATACATAACTGCTAGGTTAGATTCCAAAACCGCTGTAAGTCTTTAAAGTAGAGTACGTAACAGCTAAGTGATAACAAAGACTCAATATAATATACAACTACGAAATAGATTATCAACATAATACAATTATACTATTTTCAGGTGTTCCAAAATGGTTTCATGAAATAAACGTAATGATTAATTGTTTATTTTTGTAATGTATTTATCAATGTTGGAAACTAAATACATGATCAGTCAAAGAACAAGGAGATGGTTATTAAAAATGAATCACCTACGTTGGATTAGCGAGTATTATTTGAACAGCCCGTCGCAAGCAGGCATCAACTGACGGTATAAGAAGACCGTGTGGAATGCCATATACAAAAATAACAGTTGTCATTGCCATATATCTAAGATCGATTCGATTACTTTACGTAATTTATTCCACAATCTATTAATTATTAGCCGTAGTTTTTTTGTACTCTGTTGAAGAGTCAAATATTTTCAGAAAATACCAAAAACATTTCTGGCTGATAACGTAATTAATAGAAACCGTAAACCTAAAATCGGTAATATAAGGACAGTGATTCGGTTTAGACTCTTTTAAGTTAGGAAGTTCCAAGCATATTTATTATATAATAAATATAATTTTGTTGATGTACATGCATGTCTTTGGTTTCTTTATTGATGTGATATTTTTGTGTTGGAAATAAGTTTTGAAAACAACCATTAATAAATATAAACAATGAAATGACTATAACCTAAAACACTGAAATAATTCATCGGAGTCAATAATTTTTAAGCACGTATCGTCCAACGCCTTTCTGAAATTAGAGCTGTATGTTCCGTTGAAGTCTTCAAACCAAAATCTGGTACACAGCAAACTATACTATTACGAGACATTTATCTATAGCTAAAAGTCACAACTGCAGTTCCGGTTCGTAAAGGTTAACAAACTATTTAACGACGTATGAGCAATTCTACAAGAATATATTCGTAAAACAAATTCTACTTCATATATTGCAAAACTCTAAATCTAACCTTTCGGAATACTTATCTTAACTGCTCAACAAAAAGCAGTCGGAATTTTTAAAATATTTTTGAAAGATTTTTAGGAATATTAGCGCTGATGTTACCCACACAATAGTGACTATAAAAAGTGGCAGATTTCAATCTCGTCCAATTTAGTTTCCCTAGCATGTATTCAGCGTTCGTTTAGATGATGTACGTCTCAAATCATTCGTGTAGGTATGACATTGGTATTTATCGTGCAAATAGTTGTGAGCTTTAATATTTAGTAGGAAACGAAAGAGTAGACTCAGTTACGAAAAAAATGTATTTAAGTGCCTGAATTTTAAATGTCTGTTACTACAGTCCCTTACGGAAAATAATTAAATAAATAATACACATTCTATTTGATATGGAGTTTGACCAGGATACTGTTTCCAGGATCGAGACGAAGAGGAAGAAGACTCTGAGTTATCTTTCCAACTGTGAGCTATGTTAGTGATTCGTAACACTAGTACTGCTATGAAGCACTACACATTGAACATATATTTCCATTGGTCTAACGTCTGTAGCAAGACAGTCTGATGTTGCCTTTATAACTATGATGGAAGGGTCATAATTTGATTGTATCGAGGATGTTGGGTTTGAAGTAACATTTCGAAGGTCGTCAGACATCTTTATAATTTTTCGTAAATCAATACATTGGGAAAATATTTTTACATTTGCTAGCCACAGTTTAAACAACTTATCTAACAAGCCCCTAAACTATAGTTCATTTAAGGCTTAAATTGCGACATTTCAGTTTAATTTTATCAGGCTAAGCTCATTTAGTTTTATTTAAATTTTAGGTAAATATTCTACCGCACATATTTTATGCCCAACATGCCTCCTATCAATCAAGAATTTTGCTAAATGTATTGTAAATCAGCACGCTTTAAGAAAAGCCGGAAAGAAAACCACTATATACTATCTTATCCAAGGCCATACTTTACCAAATGGCTTAGGCCAAAAATGTTCGCCGTGTTACATGTTTGAAATTTTAAATGTAATGAGAACTGTGAGTGGAATAAATACCTGTGCACCAGACGTCTGTATATCATACGAGTTTATACAAATATTCCTAGAGGAAGTGAATTCAAATATATATACAACGTGCCACAAACTCTGTATGAAAGCTCTTTATTTATAATTTAGTCTCTTTTGTTTCTATGTGCATCTTCGAATGTAAAATTTCTCTCGCAAATTTATCCAGTTATGTTTCGAAAATTTCAGGAGTAGGATAGGTTTCTGTGGTGATTTATATGTTCGGGAAATTTATAACTGTGTAAAGATCACGTAGTTTCACGATAAAGGTATTATAGTACAATGTGTAGTATTTATGTTATAACACTGGAGGTGTAAATTTCAGTAGCAGTATAGTGGCTGGATACGTATTTATAACAATGATATCGTAAGTAGGGCATAAAGATGTAAAAAGTAATAATAAGAACAATGCAGGCAACTTTTAAAACAAAATGCAAAATGTATTTACTTAATCATGTTCTCCCTCTTTGAACAGATTGTATAATAAATATTTCCATTTACCGTTCATAGGTGTTTTTATCTCCAACGTGTTCTCGATGTGTGTGTCTGGTGTCCTATGCGGCTACAAGTGGGAACTTCCTTTCTACGTGTATGGCTCTCTCTGCATATTGTGGTTCGTACCTTGGGTATTCCTCGTATACGACTCGCCAGACAAACACCCGACCATATCACTGGAGGAGAGGAACTACATCATGAAGGACGCTAAATATTGGGAGAGTGACAAGAAGAAAGTAAGAGACGTGTGTTTAGTTACATGAACAATGAGGTGTGTATCTTTAGAGTATTATCATATTTCCTTCTTTGAATTTGTAATCCCGCAGGAAAACAAAGTGGTACCGTGGATAGACATTATGGTGTCGTTGCCAGTGTGGGCTCACATATTGATGCAAATCGGTGGTGCCTACGTCACGTACACAGTAATGTCGGAGCTTCCAACGTATATGTCCCAAGTCCACCATTTGGACGTGCAGAAGGTATTTTTACTGTTATTGTTGCTATCAGATAAAAAACTTCTTTATGTATGTTTCACGTACGAATTGTCAAATGCAGTCATTTATGTCACAATAAGGTTCATCATTACCAATTTATATTAGAATAGTAGAATAAGTAAGAGATTTGGTCAACGCTCAACATCAAGGTCTGTAGAACTGGTGAGGGGCCACGTGAGGTGAGTATGGAGCAGCGCCGGAATGAAATGGCGGAGAAAACGGAAGATCCCCGAGAAAATCCGCCGACCAGCAACGTTGTCCGGCACGATTTCCACGTGCGAAAACCCGGGGACCGACCCCGTTGAGAATGTAACCCTGATCGTGTTGGTGGGAGGCGAATAATCTGACATTAAACTACCGGAGCCCCTATAATAGTATAAGAATTGGACAGCAGAACTATCAAATCTTAGGTGAATCCTCAAATTCTTTCCTTCTTGAGAGTTTCCATACATGACGTTGTCGCAGACCGTACTCCGACATTGTACCTTTGTCCCACTTGGGCCGACAGTTGTCGCACACCGGACTAGCTCTCTCTGTCGAATCTCGTACTCATGTTCTTGCTGCATTCGTGCCACCAGTTGTCGCAGGCCAAACTCGTACATGTATTTTTACCGATTTTCTTGTGATAAACTTTGGTTGTGTAGTTAAAATTTAGGTAAGGTTAATTTGGATGGTATACAACAAGGCTACTGTTTTAACCAAAACTAGAAATCACTATGAAAGAAATTGAAATAATTTTACTCGTATTCTTGATTTCTTTTTAGAAAGTTTTGAACAAAGTTTTACAATTCCTTCACAGCATTGCAATACACAAATCAATTGCTTGGGGCACTTAGGAACTTGCAATTTAAAGAATAGGCTGAAGAAATACCTTGAAACAAACTGAAGGGAATAAATTTAGCACCGATGAAGTCTGAAATAGGATCATAAAGTTCCCCCATCTGGGTGTTGAAAACCACGCCCAGACGCCCTAATGGCCACATACACAGGCGGAAAAAACAAGTCTGTAGAGTTCAAACAAGTCCAGACCGCAGGCATTACGTGTATATGTTAAGTTGTCACCCCAATTAAGTTCTCTACATACTTGGGCTCCTGCCCTACACTAGTTTCTTCATTATTTTAAAATACACGGACCGGGGTAACACCCTATCAGAATCCGGACATCCCGAATGTCGGGGAACAACTTTACCAAAACCAAGTGCGTCACTGCTAGCGTCCCTCTCGCCTGACCTTCAATACCGCGCTCCCATTGGTCACTTAATACATCCACCACCCTATAGAGACAAAATGAATAACACGCCTCTTCGCTATTGGGCATCTTGCAAAACCTAGTTGCGCAATACTTACAGAGACCTCGGCTTGTTGCTACCTGGCCAACCGACCATAACTGGATAAAGCTAAACTATCGCGCCCACAAAAAATAAGTATGCTTCTTCCTGGAGTCCCCAAAGCAACACAACACATACCCACATGAATAAAAACATGAATAAATAATTGAATTTGTTCCTGGAGTTAAACAAATGATTCAGATCTCGTTAAAATTAACATCAGCATTTATATATGAAATTAAAATATAATCAGAAATACAAATACGTGGAGAAAAAAAAATAAAATAAACAAATTGATTTATCTCGTACTCCCACAAGACATGCAAAACCTACAATGTTAAAACGCCACAGATACGAAGGTTTGGTGCACTCGCACTGACTAAAAATTATTGTTGTAGGAACCATACGTCTGTTAAAATAGGGACAATAGTCAAATTTGGTTGCCGGTGCCATGTGGATTGTTCGTTCAACAATCGGTTACTTAGAAGTAACAATATTTGTTGTAAAGTAAAGAGGTTGTTCTTTGCTCACTATACAGACGGATTGTTACATCTAAAAAATCAAATTATTTTCGGAACAATCCATATAGCGCCGAACACCAAACTGGACTGTTGTCCTTATTAAAAGAACTTTAGTACTAGTACAATAATTTTCTTTCAGAAACGATTCAGTGTATATTTAATGAGTACTAGTAATTTTACTTTCAATTAATTTGTTCGGACTGCTGCACCAGGAATCAGTTTAAGAAAAACTCGCTAAAGTTACTACAGAAACATTCATCACTCAGTATGTTAAGGGCCTCGCCTACCACGCGTTTAAAATATGTTGCAGAGTGTTCGTTAATATGACTTTTCAAAGGAACTATTCACTATTGCCCAATGTGTCTATGTAGGAAAAGAAAGTACTCTCCAAACGATGGCAAAATAGACGTTTCAAAGCACCACGATGATTATAAAAATAATTTCGGAATGGCTTTTCCAACATGTTATACCTGAAAATCTACTCAAGAGGGGTCGTGTGAAACTATTCTAGGAGCATGCAATGGGCTTCAATTAAAACTTTTCACCAATAGAAAGATGGGGACACCACTGAAAGTGTCAGTCAAGCGAGTGTTATGCGATACCACTGCACGCTGTTTCAGTGTCGTGCGCTAGAGGCGATACCGCACAAGATGAGCCGGTCAACATCGCCCTTGGCTTCGTGTCAAAAATATCGGTTCATTTTTTTGAGGGTCGTACATAGAGCCCCAAATACTTCCTGTGTTACGTGGTACTGTTAGCCAAGACCATGACACTGCAGTCCCGAATAGCTTGCGACTGTTACCAAATATCGTAAAGGGACAATATGGGAAAGTACAGTATTTTAGCATTGTTAAATACCGAGACATTTTACGAACGACGTGAGCTGGAAACACTACCGAAATTTATATTCTTATATCTCTATCTTCTATGGTGGTTATACATTATCGGACTAAATCTCTCTTAGGCTAATAGTTAAGGATGGGGAATATTCCTCAGAACGGTTATTATGAACGGTCCCGAAGAAAGGAATTAGAACCGGAGTTCCGATATTAATAACAATAATAATAATTTATTTATGATTTATTTAATTGGTTTAGTTTAAAGTGCCATCCAACAGTCTTGCGACCAATAACAGGATGACACTAAACAAATAACAGACACAAATACAGAAACACAGGATAAACAATTAACAAAGGCTAAACAAATGAATACAGACATACAAAACAAAGGACTAGACAAGTACAACATACAGCAAACCATTTAAAACGTAGACAGACAGAACAGAGACACACTAAATCAACCTTATTTAAAGTCCCAGAATACAATTTTTCTATCCTTAAAGGGATCAAATTCACAAATAGCATTAAAATTGAATATACATATGTTAATTAAGTTTTTATTTTTAGATAATGCGTAAAAAAGATTAAAGTTTCTTCTAATACGGTTAGGCACCTTTAAACCTGTATTATTTATAACAGATTGACAATCAAAATAATAGAGAAAGGAGTTAATAAAAAATAGAGCATCAACAACTATCCTACGAGCATGTAAAGTGGTTGTCTTAAAATCAGTAAGAATATCCACATAACTGAAAGGCATTAACTGTTGAGAGAATTTCATGTAAATAGTTATAAATAATTTGTATTGTACTGACTCAATACGATTCGAGTCCTGATGGTAATGCTATTCCAAATAATAGAGCAGTGTTCTAGCTTGGACTTAATCAAAGCATAGTAAAGGCTAATTAAGGAATCCGGAAAAGAAACATTATGGGTAAGAAATGTTATTAACCCTAGAGTACGATGAGCATTAGAGATTAAATTATCAACACGTGAATGAAAATAAAGTTTACTATCTAATAATATTCCAAGATCATGTACATTATCATTACGTTTAATTTTGCAATTATTTACCGAATAGTCAAACTTTATAGGGTTGGTTTTACGGTAAATGTAATACAGATAGTTTTATCATAATTTAGATTCATACTATTATTCTTGCACCACTTACGGACTAAGCCAATATCAGCTTGAAGTTTAATGCAATCAGTTATATTACTAATTTTAGCAAATATTTTCAGATCATCAGCACATAAAAGGCAATTAGCAAATTTTTATTGTTGTAAAATATCATTAATAAACAAATTAAATAATGATAATAATAACAAAATGGATTCGTCAGAACGTTTAATTATTCCAGTAATTTCGTACAAAAAACGTAGTAAACTTGGTAAAATTTACTACAACTAACTTGTAATTTTTTTTATAATTAATAACTCACTGGATTAATTTTTAAATGCTACAATTTTTGCATGAGTACACTGTGTTTCTGTGACCACAAGTTTTTTACATTGTCGTCAAGTTTCGGAACTGTTGTCAAATGAATTAGAATTCTTTCGCGGGAACTTTCCGATCTCATGAACGGTTGTGGCCATGGAACTGTTTAAATTGTGATTAGTTCCAGTAAATGTTCAGAACTTTTGTGAACTGTTTAGAACTGGATGGCCAACTTTTTTTCTGTAAATAATCATTTACATTAATAAACGAAAACGGTCGTGTATTGGAAGATTGGTAACAGTAAAAACTATCTACGTAAAGAGTAAATATTAGTTCAGGCCGTAATGAAAAATATATGGTTGTGTTAAGTGGAACTGTTTAACAGCCCCTTAACTGTTATTCACAGACCACAGTTCCGACAATATTCCAGTTCCGCAGGAAAAACTGAAATTAATTGAACTTCTCTTGATCGGCCTATATTAAGTGTTCTGCTGATTATAATTTTTAGGCATTTGTAAATTATAGGCTAAAAGCCGTTATGCAGTATCGGAAACAAACGGAAAATCTATACTATAAAAATGAATCGCAAAATGTGTTGGTAAGCGCATAACTCAACAACGCCTGGACCAATTTGGCCAATTCTTTTTTTTTAATGTTCGTTGAAGTTCAAAGATGGTTTTTATGGCGAGAAAAATTCGAATAATTGCCGAAAAAAACCTAAAAACAGTAGAGTCAATTTGAGCTTTATTGCTCTTGTTGTTTAAACAATGTAGGTATGTTCCTGTGATCGAGGCCTTAAGCATTCACTCAGGTATTGTATAAAGTTTGGGGTGTGGGAAGGGTGGGGTTACGGGTTCGTATCCCGTGCAAGACTTTGCGATGGGAATTACATGAAATCATACAAGCGTATTGCGCGCGCTCTTTACACTGTTATTGAGTACGCTAGCTGTTAAATGCCGGGCAGCTGTTTTGCGGTGGAAGCCGCAGCCGGGCAGCTGTTATAGAGAAATAAAGATGAATTAAAAAAAGAAGTTCTGCAATTAAAGTACGCTTAGCGCAGTGGTCTGGACAAATATATTTGTATTTGATGTTTTAAAGATAAACAGTGAGTATAGTATAATATAGAATATAGTATCACTATCAATTAACACGTAACTAAAAGTTAGTTACTATTTTCTATAGTACACGTGGGCGAAGCCGCAAAGGGACAGCTAGTATCATATAAATTTATCAATACGCATCTTTTTATTGCAAATACTAATGGGCAAAAAGAGTTTTTTTATGCTAATTGCAGTAAAAAAATTAACGATTTGATGGCTTCTAACTGATGTTCGTTATGATCTCGTGTTTATTATTTTGTTACAGAAGAAATAATTCGGGAAACACCCAAAGATGTTAGAAGGGTTGGGAATACCCATGTCGAGAAAAACATGTTTGTATCCGGTACCGTTCCGAAAATATCGGTTATTCTGAACGGTTCATTCCCCAGAGCTGGAACATTCCGGAACGGTCCAAGAAAACGGACCTGTCATCTTTACTAATAGTACTAGAACGTGTTTATAAATATTATAAATTTTAAGTTATGAAAATAATAACTAAAAGAGTGCAACTATATTCTAAAATCATGATATCATTTCAATTTATAAGTAACAAAATATAAAACTTAAACTGCCCATAGAGCAAAGTGCTACTGTGGAAGGAACAGCGCTCCTACCGGCGAGAACTGAAATTAAGTAACACGCCTCCTGTTTCTCTTCTGACATTTTTATATTGTCATTTTAGATAAAGGTAAATGTTCCTTAGTTGTGACAACTTTACCTGCATCCGTAAGGAAAGTAAAACATTTTTAAGATAAATAAAATACAAGTGTTGTATTTTGCTAAGAGATTCTAATTTTGATTTCATTACCAATGTATGTCAATAAATCGATATAGGCAAAATTTCAACATATTTGATAATTCCTCGCTTTCTTAGTTTCTTAGTGGTCGTGCACTGTAATTATTGAGAATATTGTTAAGAAGATCATTTTTATGGCACGATCAGTAATATATTGTCGTTGTAATAAACCGTTTACTATAACTCAAAATATATCATATATATTTCCCCCCTCCAAATCGTACATCATAATTTAAAACACGATTTCCTCTTCCCAAACTTAAATGTTTTGTATTTCAAAACTAGGTAAAATTATTTTTCGTGTATTTTATTAGCAAATAGTTTGAAACTAAGAGCATAACGATATCTCATTATGTTGAAAAGACAATGAGGAATGATAGTAAAAGTATTTAATAAATATCTGTTTTCATTATTTTTATTCTGAATATAGAAGCATGACGACTGACAATCGTTCCAATGAGTTACAGACGTATTTTATCAGTAAACACTCTTTTACGCATTTAGTTTCAAATAATTTGAAAAAAAAATCACTTTAGAATACTGCGTAAGTAACTTATTTGAAATAGCAGGCCAGAATATTACTTAAAGTTATTGTTCTCTTTTAAATCTCGTGGGCACATATTTTATTATTATTTCTGTCATAGCGATAGAAGTTTAAAAATCATAATTTTTTACTTACTTTCACGTGAAAGAGAAAAAAAATTCACACATTAGTACAATGTCTACGTCATTTTTATTTTTATCACTTTGACAGCAGAAGTACGAATTCGCCGAGTTTAGAATAACATATTTTCCAAAAAAAAATATTTCAAAAAATGACTTTGTATGTGCCACGTGTATAATTCCGTGACACTTATACGAAAATTTATGTTAAATTAAATGTTTCAAAGCTCACATGTGCAACTAAATAAGAGTAATAACAACGGCAAGCCCATTCTGGAGTGTCTATTGTAATGCTGCAACGACGTTGTCAAAACGTATCCTGTCTACAAATGGGTACTTTATATGAATATGCTTCAAAGTCATCCCGATAAATTCTACGACCTTCATTTACACTGACCAATCATAAATTTAAGTGAGAGTGTTGTATTGTGGGGCGCTCAAAATCTAGGTCATCAGTGCCCAAAATAAATTAATTGCTACCACATTTTGAGCTATGTCCCAAATATAAGCTGGTTCTCGCACGCGTAGTTACAATTGGAACAGGTACTAAATCACAAAAAACTAAGCCAAATTAATAAGTAATTAAAACCAAAAACTAGCTTGCACTATTTGGCTCCACGAACAGTTGCTAGCACTCAGTTACATATTTAAACAACTTAATAATTTTGATAATATATGATTTCAGAAATTTAACATCCTGACATTGAAGAATGACTGAAATTTGACTGTTCATGACACAATATGTAATTTCCACATAACTCTTCACATTTTCTAAAAATAAACTAATACAAATTTGGTGAAGATTAAAATACAGTGCTTTATAATTTTACTTTGGTTACTGTTCATTAAATACTTATATCTTGATATTCTAGAGTGGAATGCTGTCATCACTACCGTATCTTTTCGGTGGGATTGCTTGCATGGTATTTGGAGCTTTTTCCCAGTGGCTCCAAGAAAGTGGTCGGTTGAGCCGTCTGGCCGCATACAATATATTCAATGGTTTATGTAAGTACATATTAATTAATTAATCTATACGAGTGAATTAACTGGTATCAGTTCGTACGTACCAAAATGCTTGTTAATAATTCAGAGAACATTTACTCGTAATTAAAACTGTTTTGCTTATTTGTTTTATTCAAATATACAGTACCAGAGCACTTAAATTATGCTGTTTGAATGTTTCCTTAGAACGGAAAACAGTATATACTTAAATGGAACTCAATAACTTGTAATCTGGAACAATCAAAACTAGATATTCAGAAAACTTGTAACGTTCCACAGTAATAAAATCATACTTCTCATTCCCTTTCCATTCAAGTATCTACAAAACGTTACATGAATGAAACTCAATAGCTGTGTCAAATAAGGTAAGTAAGTATACTTATTGTTCACTGAAGTTTATATACATAAATTTCAACGATGTGTTTATAATTTTTTAATACCTACTTTTATTTCAGTATGTAAGGTAGTTTCGTCAGCTACAAATACAGTATAGTGATGGTGATTTGTGATTCGGAAAGTAGTTGCTAGAGGGAAACGAAAGATACCCAGTAAAAACCCGGAACAACGGCTTCTTCTGGCGCGATTTCCGGTTGAAAATATTGCAAACAGATTTACTTTTTTTTTATAATAATATGAACATGCTGCAGATTATCTAATGTAACACGGAAATCAAACACCATTAAAATTATGTTGGTTTGTTCAAGTGTCTAATATCCCAGTTGTCAAATGGAAAGTTTTGTTACTGTATTGATGATCACTACAGCCAAATAACACCATAACCGTATAACATAAAATGTTTTTAGCCATTTCATTTCAACGTTTGAAGGTGTATTGTTATAGCATGTATAGGCGTGAAATACATTAATTAATAAGAAGTCAAAAACCGATTTTCACTCAAAGATGTTTAAAGAGTAAACTACCAAAAAAAAACCTTTTTATAGGCCACACATATTTTCTTAACCAAATCCATCAATGAAAAATTATATAAAATAATAAAAGTGTTCGTGATGATTTAAGCATTTACCGTCAGGAAAGAAAATTGAAAATTCAATAGGATCTTAGCAACAGTGTGACTTGAAAATAACAATTACTTAGATATTTACACATGTTTAAACATATACAATATATGAAACAGAAAAAGAACTTCTAACAGCATTGGTTTACATAAAATTATCCAGGCAAATATATTATAATGGGATAAATTACCAAAAATTGTTTATAAAAAAAGATTAATACTTCTTAATACTGAAATATCTCTGTAAACTCTGGTGAACAAATATTTACTAACATGGATCTAGGTAAGAAATTAGTATATATTTTCAATATAAAGAAAAACACAGAAATCAGAATCACTGTTAATAAGATATCTTGAAACATAAAAATGTATATAAACGCATATTAAGAACAATATTCGGTCTGCACTTAACATAGTTCAGTGCCTATTATTCAGAATATCTTAAGGTACTATTTGCGTAATGCTTATGTATGTATCAAACCTATTTCCGCGTTTGGATGGTTTTAAAGATTTAAAAATGTTCGTGAACAATAATAGCACATCTGAAAACATGGCATACATTCAATTAACAGTAGTCTAACAAAGGAAAACTGCGTGTGATGTAAATTTAAACGAGCAAAGAGTTGATAATTTAATTAACTGGTAACAGGTGATCAGTAAAGCCAAGAAAATTAACTGTCAGTCCGAATACTGCTCTTTATGCATGAATTAGTTTTATACGAATAAAAACAATCACATTGCGAGATATCGCAAATTATTTTTTATAAATTGTTAATAGGACATTTAAATGTTTCACAGTCGGTCATCCAAAGTTGATAAGATTATTCGTGTGTCTGAAGAAGGGCTCTACTTCTCAGTCTCGAATCACATGGCAGTTTTCGTCGAAAGTGGCCTACTACTTTCGTCTGTGTCATATTCGTTATGATGCACGTATTTTTATCTACATTTCAGTCGTTGCATCCGTGCGTGATTTTATCGTTGTGTTTGTTCAGTATTATCACAATTTTACTAACGTTTATATTGTCACATGTTTTGTATTTATTTTTGGTTTCCGTTCATAACAACTTCATTTATGTTAGTAAAATATTTATAGGTTTCTTATTTGTTAACAAGATGTAATTTTCGCTTCAGTTTATTTTTCTGTCATGCTTATCTGGCGTGGGTATTCAGTGACAAAGCAACATTCACACTCATAACCGTACGTCGACGTTAGTGGTTAAGTTAGTGGTTAGCATCAGTTGCAAGTATTCATTTCCAGATCACATGTTTTCTTTGTCATGTAGCTGCCATAGGGTCCGCAGCCTGCCTGATAATCATCACATTCGTAGAAGGAACCACGGCCACTGTCGCACTGATGGTTGGTATCATGGTATTTTACAACGCATATTACGGTGGCAGTTTCACCAATATCCTCGACCTGGCTATTAACTACGTGGGCATCATCACAGGAATCACGTTGACGTTCGCCAATTCGATGGGTTTCATTTCAGCACAGGTGGCAGGCGTGCTCACTGATGGACAGGTGAGTACATAATATTTGTCTTATAATTGAGTGCAAAGTATTAACATTTCTCCTGTTTACAGTATCTGTGACATATTTGAAAAGCGTTGAACACAATAATATCACCTAATTTTTTTAATCGGAACTATGACATAGAATGTGTAGTAAATATAACATTCACTCTCGTAAATAGTACGACTTTATAGATTCATTCATGAACTTAGCCTCACATAATTCTTAAACGAACTGAAAACCACAAAAGTAAAAAGTAAATATGTCTCTCCAAAAAATTATTTGAAAACATAAATAAATTGAATAAATAGTTCAGAAGGGGAGTTTTACTTTTTGATTTTTTTCTCAAAAAAATGTCATTTGAAATATTTCGGACTCTAAAATCAACAATTTTTAGAAAATTATAATGTCACATAGTGACACTGGTGATAAAATACACTGTGGGTGTACTAGCATATCTCGCAAAATGCCTGATAAAATGTTGTCTGTATATTTCAAAATTCTAAACGGAGACGAAGACGTTATTTTATTCGTATGATATTTTAATTAACTTTTTTTAAAAGTAGACTTCCCATTCCATCATCATCATCTAAAACATATTTTTTTATTCACAAGTCTACTGCTACACATTTAAATCATCACGAATGTTGTCCTTCTCTTTTCTTTTTCTTTTTTCTTTCCTTTTTTTTTTTTTTTTTTTTTTTTTTTTTTTTTTTTTTTTTTTTTTTTTTTTTTTTTTTTTTTTTTTTTTTTTTTTTTTTTTTTTTTTTTTTTTTTTTTTTTTTTTTTTTTTTTTTTTTTTTTTTTTTTTTTTTTTTACTGTCAGGTAAGTGTGTCTCAGTATTATTTATATCTCATAATTTTGCCAATTTTTTTTCTTATTTAAAAACGTTAACAATAGATTCAAGGAGAATTTATTCCGTACGAAAAAATATTGGTTTTTCTAAAGAAGTATTGATATAAATAATCAAAATAAATGTATAGTTATTGTAAAATAATATAATTTTTTTGATCTAACGAATAGTAATTTTATTTCATGTTGACAGCAGTTTGAAAATTATTTTAGTTTATGATCAAATAAATTACCGTTCTACTGTAAGTGTAAGCAATTTCCAATTTAAATATCTTGCTAAATGTTTTTAACCCAATTTGTATAATGTTGTTTGTCAACAGTCCAATGCCAGTTGTTTACTGTACTAGTCACAAGAATATTATTTAATTGCTTAACATTACAGTAAATGAATGACAGGTTTATCAGAGACTAGGTGAAAATCGATTGTGATAGAGAGACAATTGTTATACTATCTATAGAAAAATTATTTAAATGAATGTGCAAAAATTATGCAACAGCAGATAAATTTATTTTCTTTTAAAATGTTTCAAGCTCGAGTTATATGTTGCTGCAGCTCTCAATATGTTACTCTAAATTACCTTTCAATTATTTCAGGGAACAGCTGAGCAGTGGGCTAAAGTATTCTACATTGCCGCAGCTGTGTCTGTACCAACCTACATTTTCTACTTCATTTTTTCATCGACAGAGGAACAACCATGGAATAAACAAGGTGATGATGACGAAGAAGAAACCGAACCTGAAATACTCCAATTTAAGATGTCCATGAAGAGGAGTAAGATAAGCATTGGCCAGTTTCCCACTGTGTGAAGATCATAAATGTGTGAAATGTGTACAATTAGTTTAATTCGCATTGTTAATGCGTTGTTTTGTAAATCCTAGCGAAAATCTGAAGATCTGACTGTGGTTGCGCTTAGTCTAGGATAATGTGCTATCAAATTTCCACCAGTAATAAACCAAATTTTAAGACTTTAGGTTACATGAACGCCTTTACAAGTTCATTTAAAAATAAGCTTCTTTTTCAGTTTTGCTTGAGTACACAACCCTTTGAATGGAAATAAATATGCAATCAAAACAAATCCTTTGTGAAATAGTCTGCATCAAATACATGAAATAAATGCATTGCCTGGCAAAAATTATCTTTGGAATTTTTTAGACAAGTATTTCAGCAACTAATACAAATTTATGTTGAATGTGTCAATTGATCAAATATATTAATTACATTTTCTCAGGTACGTACGTTTATCCCAGAAGTACTTACAACATATTTCTAAACATTGTGTGGTACGCCTTGTGCAGATTCAATAACGAGGTAATAAATACATTTCATGTATTATAGTGTAAATAAACACTAACGAAAAATAAGTGAGAAGTGTCATTGAAATAAAAATTAACTCCTGGGAAAATGTCCGAAATAACACAAAAGTGACATATGTGTATTATAAAATATGGATTCTCTTAAAAACTCTTCATTATGACTTTGGGTGTTAAGACATAAATTAAGAATACTACAGATAAACGAAGAATTTAATTGCAAGTGTCATTATAAAATATTTCCCCTGTGCCAATTACGTTTGTTCGTATTACGTATACATGTTGATTTAAATAGAATATAAAGAGACACACAAGTTTAAAACCAAAATGATAAACCGACTGGTAATTAAGAAACCTTCAAAGATTGCATGCGTATTTCTGTATAAGCGTACTTTAAAATATATCACGTTTTATTAACAGAAAGTAAATTTATTTGAAGTATTTTCAGTGAATGACATGTATAAGATTTTGATAAATAAAAAAACTTCGATTAAAAATTGCAAATTAATTTCGATTTTTTGATCTCTGTGATCTGAAGGGTAATAAAATATTGCGTAGTTAAAATTTTGAAACAGTATGATTAAAGGTTAACTTGTGTGACAAAAAGGTATACAAAAATGCACCGCATCACAACACCAAGATAAAGTTAAAGGCGTTGTTACCAGTAAAATTATACATAACTAGCAGTCCCCCGCGGCTTTGCTCGCGAGTATTATTCGTAACTGATATTTACTTTAATTGAAAAATCTCTTTGTACTAAAAATTGGTACTTCAGTCATCAAGTGTTAGAATGTCCAAGCGGCTAGTTGAACTAATTCTGCAGAAGGATAAGTAGCTATAGCTGTCCATGCCAAAAGCAGTCTTCCTGCCACTAACAGCGACTTCGCCTGGGCCTTATTTATAAAACTGCCAATTTGACGTTCTATGGTAGTTACAGACATCTAAGGTAAGTGGTTAATCGAATGAGAAACATCTGTTTACCCTGTGCACAACCATTGGTGACGGTACCCTCAATTATATATTGTCAAATATTCACTTTAACTTTATTGACATTACAAGGTTTTCAGAGAGTAAAGGTTTCGCGGAAACGTATTTGGTGCCCCAAACCTGAGATTAGTTAGATAATATGTCGTCGGTTTACTGCCAAAAGTGACAATGTCAAATTGAGATAAAATTATAAAAATGCTAGGAATATGTATATGTTGTTCACGAACAATTGCCCAAGTTTAAAGTCTATTCGTCGTTTCGTACTGTTGGGTCACAGTATAGTAACATACCACATTTTTGTTAATATCTACAATTTATTACTGTTTTTAAACGAAATAGCATTTATGACTTAATCACTTTTGGCAGTATACCGACGATATGTCAGCTGATATTGTAGAGGAACATAAGTGGAAAGCGAACTGCAATTTTACTCCTTTTAAAGACTACATGTAAATTGCACTATTTCGATCTGCCTTGTAGTTTTTGTGTGTCAGAATTGAACGTTTGCACGCAGCTTTTAACGTAATTCGAGCCCAGAACCTCCCGGAATTTAGACCTGAGTGACAAACAACTGCGTCACGTAACGTCGAAATAATGCATGAAAATAAAATTTATTGAAAAAAAAAATATCTGAGTCCTGGGCTCATAGAGGTTGTACAACACTACGTCTCGATAGGTTACTGTAGTGAAACTCCTGTATAAGTTGTTTCTCGCTGCTCGTTCCTGCTTTTTGGATCGTATGCCTTGATTATTGACCAACTAAGTTTTATTCTTAATAGTTACGTTTCTTACAAATAAAAAAAATACATACATATTTTTTTAAATATTTACGTAAGCATTACTCTGACGCGAACACCACCTCAATATCGCTACTGGTTAGATAGATATCGTGGGTTGATGGAAAACAAATTTTGTGTTTTTTCACCCTTTTGGGTGTCGAATTTCGAAATATTTTAAATTTACATCTTAGAAATTTGTATAAGTATCAAACTGAAGTGTAAATCACATCGCTAGCCCGTTCAGATGAATTAAAATCGATCATTCACTAAAAAAACACATATCACCCCTGCACAGTATTGAGAAATCGAATTCCTAAAAATCTGAAAACTGTTTTGCGGTAATTTCTGTAATCATCATCCTGAAGCAAAAATTAATTGTATATCTCGACGGGTTCGATAGATATCGAGGATTTATCTTAATCAAATTCAAGGTCTTTTCATCACTTAAGAGAGTAAATTTCAAAAAACCCTTGAATCACGTTTTAGAATACTTTATTGGTATCTCGTGGACGTAAAAAACACAACATTAGCCAGCTGGTTTCAAGATATATAGACGATTAATTGAAAACGCTTTTCACCACTTTTCACCCCTTTTCCCGTCCTTAGGTGGCGAATCTCGAAAATTCCTGAAACTTCTTTTTAGGTATTTGAGTAAGCATCAATCCTAAACAAAAATCACGTCTCTATATAAAAAACTATGGGATCGATATATATCGAATATGAGTCGAAAACTCATATTACCCCATTTTTAACCAGTTTAGGGCCGAATTCGGAAAATATATTTTAAATTATACTTGGGATACTTACAAAAGCACAAATTTAAAGCAGAGTACTTCGATATCTCGATTGATTCGATAGATATGGAAGGATAATCGAAAACACATTTCACGTATTTTCACCCCTTTAAATAAATAATTTCGAAACGATTTTGAGTCCTGCCATAGACATTTGTAAAAGTAACCAATTAAAGTTACCATCACGACGATAGCTAATTGTGTTTCAAAGATAAAGACGATTCATTAAAAACACATTTTGCCCCTTTTTACTGTCTGGGGTCGAATTTCAAAAAAACCTAAAACTACTTTTTGGGTATTTACGTAAGCAATATTTTGAAGCAAATATCAACTCTCTATCCCGAAGGGTTCGATAGATATCAATAGTTGATTGGAAACACATTTAACGTCTTTTCAGGCCCTTAAAAGCTGAACTTCGAAAAATCCTTAAATTGGCTTATGTGCATTTTTACGAGTGTCCTATTAAAGTAAAAATCACGATGATAGGCCGTCGGGTTCGAGCTCTATCGACGTTTCTTCGGAAACACATTTCACCTTTTTCACCCCCTTAGAGGTCGAATTTCGAAAAATCCCTTCTTAGTGCTCGCCTACGACCTGAAGGGAACCCCCACAAAAAATTTCACGATTCTAGGTCCAGTGGTTTGGGCTGCAGTTTGATATGTCAGTCAGTCAGTCACCTTTCATTTATATATATATATATTTATTTATTTATTTATTTATTTATTTATTTATTAGAAGACATGTATTAAATTTTAATATTTAAAGTGCCATGAAATATATTGTCATGCGTTGTTGGAAGCAATGTTTTGATTATGATTATCCTTCGGAAATTTTTAATTTAAAATCAAACTATTAATTAAATAATGTACCAATTACTCTTTAAGAGGGCGAGGTACATAATTCAACGCTATAAGCATTAATCTATTACTGTAGGTTTCTTGAAGCCAATTTGTGAAAATTAAACAACGGCAATCATAGACAATAGTTTTAGCATACGTTTGAATCAAAATTATTTTCAGTGTTATGAACTTCTGAGGCACAATCTCTGACGTCGGAACGTCGCACATTAAAAGAGATCTCACGTAACGAATTAGTAATTCTGGATAAATATTTACTCATAAAGTTGGCAACTACCGTTGCCTAGGATTGTCATTGAGTATTTATCCAAATTGGTTTCGAAAAAAGATTAGAAATCAATTGATGTTTTCAACGTATATTTAACTGCCATGCACTCTTAAGTAGTGCAACAACATTTACATAAGTAAAGACTAGTCTATTACAATTTATGTCGTGTACTTTATTTAACTTACAATATTCTCGCTGGGTACTGCAATTATTTGATAAATGTATCTCATAGAGTAAAATTATGTGTATTCACTACGCTAAAGAAAAAATTCTTGGCTTTCATGTTTCAAAAGTTAAATGATGTCACAAAAATTGAGAAATACAGACTTGTAAAACAAAAGACAGATGTTATGTAGAAGAACGCCAAAAAAGTATTAAACAAATTAAATTATATACAAACAAATAGCGTATTAAAATGTGCGGTGGGAAATTTCAATTATACTACTAACATCACAAACTTAGAATAAGCAAAGTAAATTTTAATAATACCTCAAACGATAAGTGTTTATAGATCTGTCCTTCAAATTAGCCCAGTTTATTGCAGTATTTAAGAATATGTGTCAACCATCTCTAAATAGGCACATGTGGGTATAAAGTCAAGAAAAGTTAATACAAGTTGTTGCAAATATATTTGTTCAGTTGAAGTTATTACTTCAATATACGGTAGGAAACTTATAAGTTAATAGAGAAGGGTACATCAGTAACAATTCTTCTGACGACGAAGTAAAATGTAGAACAAATCAAGAACATCATGACTATACCGTCCCTTCCTTCCTGGACACAGGTTGCGGCAGAAGTCCAGTATTTCTTGCTTCAGCTTACTCAAACGCGGAGTTCAACTCGTAAAGGTGTTCCTTCGCTGCAATGAAGAAAAAAATTGTCACCACAAAATATATATATATATATTTTTTTTTTTTAACCTAACGAAAATTTTTGTAATGACAGTAAAAACTGTTTGCTGCCCAAGTAAAGTTTTGCAGCGACTACAAAAACTATTTGTAACCACAAAATGGTTTTTTGTGTGATGTTGAACATTATTTTTCTCCTAACGTTCAGCAATAATCTTAAGGGAGAGCGATTGACAATATTATTGTATTCTTTGTTTTTGAACCATAAAATGTATTCAAAAAGTATTATCGAAGTTTTCTCTTCGACAAAGCATAGGATACATTCTTGGTAAATTGCTTGCAATAAATACTAATGGAGGCTTTCATTAATTTGTCATCCATAAAGAAAATTAAATGTTAACTTTCAAGAATTGAGAATGTGTGTTCGTGTGTGTTCGAGTATGTTGGTGTGTGTTGGTGTGTGTGTGATACACACACACACACACACACACACACACACACATATATATATATATATATATATATATATATATATATATATATATATATATATATATATATATACCTAATTTCAACAGCCTCAAAATCCCTATTTGCCTCAACCGCACCCTCAACAACTATCCCGGGCCTTATTTATAGTCGTAGCTAAACAGACCTTGAATGTGAGACGGTATTCTGATGGTGTATGTAGTATACGTTGTTGATGTCACCCAATGTATACTACTTTTACCATCAGAATGATGACTCGTTTACATCTAGCG